>JAHZNE010004721.1:0-15895 GCA_027744055.1 Callyntrura sp. NNG-2020 | reverse complement strand
AATCTAGATACTCCCAGCGGAGGCTGGTCCTAAATAAGCCTTCTATTTCGAAGGCCTGCACAATATCTGTGTGTATGAGTATTTTATGGCCCCTCTACAGGCAAGACAGTCCCAAAACTAATCCGTAAGACCACAAAATGGCTTTTTTATGAGTGTAATGTCTTGGTCTGTTCCTTGATTGCTCCGATATTGATTCCATCACGTTATTACACTCTGCCAGCCCTACTATTAAAAAGTACCTCACCAACAGCGTACACGTAAAATAGTAAGTGGGGACTTCCTTATGACTCTGACTCAAAAAATAGTAGATCAACACATTTTTAATCGCAGGTGTGGATCAGCGATCTCATTATAGAGCTGCACATTACTATAATTAATGACGCATGCGGGGTATCGTTAAAAATTAGGCGAAATGATGATAACGATGATATTTGTTCAAATCTCCGCTTAAGAATTTTTCATATCCTTGAATTACGTGCGCTGCTGAGTAAGCTTAAGTGGTGGGGGGGGAGATATATATGCCGACATGACTTATTTATGTGATTTAACTCCACACTTGCTCTGCTCTATATATCAATAAAATTAATTACATAACAATAATAATTGATGTGCGAATACTTCCCCTCTCCCATTCAACACTCACGTCGCTCTGGGTCTGTTTTGTTAGGTTTGGTCATGTATGATGTCTATCGCTATCGGATTACAATATTTTTTAAAAAAATCAAATTACGGGCGGCACGTAATACGATCTCATGATGTACAAAGCGCTATACCTAATTGCAGCACTTGTAACGAAATAGCTGGCAAGCTCGACAAAATAACCTCTTTGCCTCACTTTGCTATACATTCCTTCTGTGAAGACACCACCAAAAGCCATCTTTATCCCCCTGTTTTTCCCTGCGGAAAACAACTCCGCTCTCTAAATGAACGAACGAGTCGTCTCACAGTCTCACCTTCTCTGTGGTGTATTGATAATCGTAAAACTGCACCCGAAACACGCGATGGGGACAATGCTGATGGTGCTGATGGCCATGCATACTTACGACGACGACTGTTTTCTGCCGCGAGACGTAAAGTGAGAGAGAATAACGATATAATGAAATGATGACAATGTTGATGATTATAAAATGCTGATGATATCTGTACACTTTTCAGATTACTTTTTTATCCCCTCAGAGAGTTTTATTTATAATCCAAATCACAGCACAACAAAAACTGAAAATCCCTTCCATTTTATTTCCTCTCTCTCTCGCTCGTTCCGTTCACCTCGGATTAGTAGAGAGTAAAATTTTAGTATGGGGTATACACAGAAAAATCCAATGCATGGGATGATGTGATGTGAGATATTAACGATAATTGCCGCATATATTATATCCGCTAGCAAATTTACCAAAATATTATCCTATAATCCCTCATCTCTCTTATCTAGCCAGCTTATGCTCGCTCATAGACATATATAAACGTTCATACATTCATATGTAAAGTACGATGGCGCTCACTTTTTTGCACACCACGTTACGAGTGATTTCCTTCAAACTTTTTTGTAGCGTATTTTGGAGGGTTTGTCTGATTATTTTTTTTCGTAAGAAAGCAGCAGCAGAAGGAAGAAGGATTTTAAAAGTGGTTTTTGGTTATTTTTTGCTGTCCGTAAAAAATTACTGCACTTTTCTGCATAAACGTTGTGTCGTCGTTGTTGTCTTTGTGTGTCAACGACAACGCGTTCCTTTTCATATTTTCCCGCTCACGCACAATTTTTCCACTCATGCATGACTGCGTGCATTGAGACGTCACAAAGGTTTACTTTTTTACGCGGAAACGCAAAAAAGTCACCTTTTTTGTGCCCTTCTTTACACGCTACTGACGGTGACACCTCCGCTACGGTTTATTTATGTATTTTTGTGTGCAACTTTCCATTCCACTCGGTTTCGACGTTTGTATATGTCTATACCTGTACATCACACAAATTGGCTGCTTCTTCCCCCGACAAGGATTTTATGACGATTGTGAAGACCAACGAAATACTGCAATACACAGGTAGCTATAGAGACGAGAGAGAGAGGTACATAGAAATAGAAACACAAGAGGCATTAGATCGACTATAACGCAACTTCTCCTTCTTTGAACTCCGCTGCGGCTTCAATATGTACTATGGCGTCTCGTCTGTGTGCATTTCAAATTTGACTTTCCTCGGAAACGCCACCATCGTGTGATCATTCTATTTATAAAATTTTGCAAACACAATTCTCCCTTTTAGCGACACTTTTCGTGGGAAATTTGGATACGCGGACACGAAGAGAACGAGAATGTGTACTGCTGTGTGCACACCGTGTGTACCACTCACAGGGAGGAAGCCGAGACGAGACTGGCTGCACAAGAGAGAACATATTTATATATTCCTATCCTAAAGGATAATGATGATAATCGGTATAAGGATGTTGTGCGCTAATAAGAATGACACGGGATATAACATCGTTGAAAAAGCGAGAGTCATATCATTCTCCTCCTCCTATCAGAACATTTACAGACAGCAAAGAACAAAAAGTTTTCCTTAGCAGCTCTACAGTCAAAAAAGAGAAGCCAACTTGAAAAGCCACCGCGAGCGCCTGAGAATGAGACGGGGAGAAAGAGAGGGAGACACTACCACCGCTTTACCGACAACCGATATCATCATCATCATCCTCCTCCTCTCGAACAACCACGGTGGTGGCGGTGAGGTAGTAACACAGAGTGTCTCTGTCTTCTTCCCCAAAACGTAACGAATCCTCAGAGTAAGTTTCCCATTTATGAGAATTTGGCATGCTTTCAATACCTCAGCGAAGAAAAAAACTGTTTCCGTTCTACACACAACTGCACTAAACCTAGCAGCAGTAGCAGTGTGTGTGTGTTTGTGTAAAAGTGTGTACTAGCATGCATGCATGCAATACTACAATTACGACAACGACGACACCACACCAGCAAAACTTTTATCCCTACAAATAGGTATTGCAAATAGGGATACAATCTCCTTCAGGCTGTCGCTATAGGTGATTGTGGTGTGTTTTTGGATAAACGTACTACTACTACACCTAGTTAATGTCTACCTTATTTACTTTTCACAAGAAGAACTTTTTCAAACAACATGTTCACAACGACAACGCTGATGATGATGATGACAACGACGCAAGTATATGATGCATGCCAAAAAAGTTTCAAAGGATGGCATATAGCAAGAAAATGGAAGCATGTTATTACTACTATTATATTATCCTTTACTATTTTGTAGTTTACTAATACAGCGATAATAACGATAATAATAATACTTACGTCTGTTACCAATATTGTTATTATTATTATTATTATTATTATTATTCGTAATAAATGGTGCACATTGTGAGAGAGGAGGATGACGATGGTGATGATAGTAAATTTTCTTGAGTAAGCCGTCTGTGCGTCTGTAATGGGATAAACACTGATTGTTATGAGGAGCAGTGCCTGCACTTGCAATATTATAGATTGAGATATGTAAACCTCTGCTATAATGAAGACTCCTTTTTGTGCGCTTATCAGTGAGGCTGTGTAAAACAAAAATCATACGCTTATAAGGTTTGCGGCAGTGTGCAGTCTATGTGTTTCTTTGTCTGTGCCCTTTGTGAGGACTTATCATAGATGCTTTGTTGGTGCTCGAGGGTCTATATCTTTCGTCTCCACGCGCGCGTAGTTGTGTGTATCTAAGTTGTCTCCTTCCAAGGGAATGACGGGGAGGGAAGAAAAGTGTGCGAGTGATGATGAAATTGAGGTCTTGTAATAAGCAGTAGTGTCGCTGCTGTTGTTTCGTGTGAAGGAGGAAGATATCTTGTAGAAGTGGCTTACCGATACTGTGTCCTAACTCCCCCCCCAACGATCCCAACAAAGTTACAGTTTCCTTGGCCAGAAGAGACACAGAAAAAAGTCAGTGAGGGGATCAGTAAGCACATCATTGGTATTTTTTAGGGTGGCGTGGCGTTGTTGTTGTAGCTGCTGCTGCATGCATTTCATAAAAGAGAATATTTTTGTGTTTTGTTTTAGTGGTGGTGGTTTAAATGGGGACAGCAGTCTTTCTTTACCACCGCACGGCTGCTCATGCTGTAAACAGTAATAAATAAAAGTGTCTTGTCGACAAGAGAAACTGAGATGAGAGAGAGAGAGAGGGGGATTTTTTCAGAGGAGATACTATCACGGGTGCTGCTCGTTCTTTATTTTGGCAAGAATACATATTATATTAAATGGGTTCCGTATATTATACATCTTTCAATAAACGGTCTATAACCAGTAATTTTAACCGATTCCACATGCCATTTTTCCAAGTTTTCACTTTTCATGGGAAAATTCAATAGAAAATAGTCACTGTGTAGTAGAAGAAATTGTGTGTGTTTTCCTACATCCTGCCTGGTCTGGGTTTTGCTGGGTGAGCGAATGGCGAATATGACGGGACTGTTGGCGGTGCTCCTGTGAAACAGAAGCAGGCAGGCTTTTATTTGCATGCTCCACACCACCATTATCGCCCTCATCAATTTTCTCATAATAACATAACATTTTCGTCATTGCGTTTTTTTGCAAGTCCAAACGTCTCAGTCTTCTACAAAAAAGTGTGTATAGAAAGGAAGATGGGAATGCATATTGATGTTAATAATAATAAAGCATACAATATAGGCGATGGCTTAAATTGGAGTGCTCATTTAACTGTCCCTCTCCTCTGTCTCTCTCTCTTCCTTTTGCAGGCTGACTATTTATTATGATTTGCAAATTTTTTTCTTGGCACCTCATCTAATTCCGTGTTAATCTCATTTTTGCTCAGCTTGTTGTTGATGCGGCTGCTACTTTTCTGTGGTAGAACGGGATGTGTGCGTCTATTTTGGCGTTTGGCGTTCTATATTGTGTATTATTTTGGTCAGGAGGAGTAGTGGAGCGGAGCAACACACTCCATATTCCAAAATAGGACTTGTTTGAAGTCGTCGTTACGATCACGCTCAAGAGGACGAGGGTGATGATGGCGATGATGACGGTGGTGCTGGCAAGCGAGAGATGAGATAGATAGACAGCGAGAAAGAACAACAAGACGATAGAGAGAGAGAGAGAGAGAGAGAGAGAGAGAGAGTTGAAGAGTGGAGTGTATAATGTGGAGTGACTGTGGAGAAGGTTCGTTGGGAGGGAATAAGGCACATCAACGGTCGGTGCTATCATTATCGTCATATGTGCATCTGCAGCGCGCTACGGATGCTGCCACTGCATCAACGTGTTGTTATCGTCAGCCAATCGTCATCATCAGCATTTGTAAAAAAAATTCTAAATAGCTTCAGCTTGCGATCGTCAAGTGATGTTACGTTGCAGTTGCAGCAACAACATTTGTAGTGAAGGAACAGTAGTTAGACGCTGTTGATGGTGGTGGTGTTCTTTTGTGGTAACCTAAATTTAAACTTGGACTCGGTGTTACACATAGTCAAAATATAGATAGACAAGCCAGAAGTGCTTTTCGGGGACTGCGACCCTCAACTCAATTTTCTGCAAAGAGACATTTTCCCAGAGTGTAAGCATCAGTAACATCAACAAAAGAAAGCATAGTGTGAACTTTAATAGACAACATTGGAGGTGGCACGGACGGATATGATGGCCAAAGGGCAGCAGGGGTGCTGCGTTTCTGCAGCAGGTTGCAGAGAACTTGTTAGAAGGGCTGCTGGTGGAGCTATGAAGTGAAGAAATATGTGATTTACTGTGGTACATGTGTGAGTTGGCTAAAGAAAGAAGAGCAATCTCGGCTCCCGGAGACGGAAGAAAAACGGTTAACGGATCAATAAATAGGCGTAAACTAATAAAAAATCGTTTTCACTTTTGGGCGAAGTTCTAGTGTAAATTGTATGAGAGAAAAAAGTTTAATTTTAAACATCGCCGAGATTTGCTTTTGAGACAATTTAGTAATAAAAATCACTGAAAGGAAACATTCACAGGAAAAACAATCTAGGCATTGGTTTATTGTAAGAAAATTCTGAGAAACTCAAACAAATCTGGTATTTATTTGTTCCCAGAAGTTTAGCTGTTAAATCATTCGATTTTCACTTGTAATTGTAGTTAACATTTCCCATGTATTACCCAATTCGTTTCCCGTATTTATGTTGAGTATCATCAACATTAGTAACATCACCGCCAGGATTCACTAATGCACGCGTTTTACCCTGCGTCTTCCCAATACTCTCATTGTTGTACTACTAAAGTGCCTTTGTTTTGAAAAGTTTTCCACATTTTTTGTTTCCACATCTCTGTTTACAACACGGAAAGGCCAGAATTATGGATCCAGGCAGCAGGAAAAGTCATGGTCATGATCAAGCCCTCGCCTCCGACACATTCGACAAGTTTTGTAATGCCAACACTTTGAAAGATATATTGGCCTTGTACAGACAGCTCTGTTCTGTATGCAAATTGGTTCCTACGAATTTTCAGGAGTTCTTTCCAAAAATACGGGTGCGTTCCAACCACAAATTTTACTTCTTTCATGCGTATCCGTATATTTACTACTGTGCTCTTTTAGTTATTCTCTTAAACTTTCATGCTCTCTCCTCCCACAAAAAAAGAAGAAGAAAAACACCAAAACATTTGTTTCAAAACAAACCCACCTCCAGCCTCTCCAGAAATCTACGCCTCCCGCCAAAATGAAAACCCAACTTCTCCAACATTTATTTTAACGGAAATGAATGGATGGCAGGGGGAATAAAATGGGACTAAAGTCAAAATATTTTGTAGTTCAAGATGAGTACACATATTTCAGCCTCAGATATCATTGCATTACTATTTTACCTCTCAAAAAAGTCTCGTTGTTGTTCTTTTTTTCGGGCGTTTTCCAAATTCGCTTCTTGTTTTGGGAAAACAGGGAAGAAGCCGTTGGAAGAAATAAAAAAATACTTTATTATTATTATTGTACTGTGACGGCTTAGTAGCCTCTCCACCAGCAAGGCAAGGCTCACCATTTACAAGGTTTCTACTTTCTATCTGTCTGTCTGCTACTTTTTTTACAACCATCGATGTGTCGGCGGCAGCGAAAGAAAAAGAAAATTGTAACGGGAAGGAGGAGCTAAAAAAAAGTTTTAACATCCATAAATGTCAATATAAGCCTAGTGTACCCGCATTATGCATAAATTTTTCTTTTTTCACCGACCTCGATAAATAAACGAGTCTCGGAGATAAACCTAGAATAGAACCAACCAGTAGTAGACACACAAACAGAAAGAAAAAACTGTTTAGCGGGAAAGTTTGAAAATATAACTTTGAAAAAATAGTAGGGAGAGAGGACAAAAAGAGAGAATTTACAGGAGAAGGAGAAGAATGGCGCGAATTTTTGTAAAAGAAGAGAAGGAAAAGTCTCGATGTTTTTTTCCTTGGTGGGTGTGGTGGTTGGTTTGGTTTGGTTTGGTGACCCTGGGGAAATAATAATAATAGTGATGTGATAATAATGAATGGGGAAATTTTCGTGGATGGTGGAGTACAAAAAAGAGATTGATGCATGCAAAAATAGTGCATTTTTTGTGAAAGCAGTAACGTGAGAATATTTGTGTATTTGAGAAGAAAAAAGAATGCACGGGGAAAGTGACTGATTCGTAATATTTTGTTCTGTTTTTTTGTGTCTTTCCTTCTCGTCGTCGCTCGCTCTGCTTATCTCCTTTTCTGGTTGTCTGTTTTTGTAGGGCAAGATTCCATCTTGGCGAGCGGAAGAGCTGTGGTCGAGATTTGAGAAAAAAGCGGCAGACAAATGTTACGCGAGGGGAAGATACTGTGCAAATACAAAGGTAAGCTGGTGAAAAATAAACAATATTGTGGGAATGTAAGGACGACGAGGAAAATGATGATGATCAATGATGGTGCTCTGGTGAGGATTATAACGATAAACAACTTGTCTTCTCCGTTTCTCATACTCTCTCTCTCTCTCTCTCTCTGCGATTGTGTGAAAGAACTCTTTGTTCTTTTCGTAATGTGTGCCACTTGCTACACCAGCAACGACAAAGTGGGCTCTCATATTTGAGAGGAGTCGAGAGAGAGAGGCAGTCAAGAGAAATTACAATGATGGGAGCAGCAACGAGAGGAAAATCGTGTAAAAAAAGCTGCCAATGCCAAAATCTTGGCACACAATATGTCTCGAATAACCCCTCATCCACATAAAATGAAAGGATTTTGGTTCCAGTTTTTTCAGGATGGCTCCTTTCTGTGGAGCAATACGGAGATGAGTTTATGGGGGATTGTCCTTCTGGCGCCATCGCTTTCCCGGTTTAAAAATAATTGCTGTTGTTTGTGTAACATTTACATTTTCTTTACCTCGCTGTTACGTTTGTAGGTTCTTATCATCGGCGCGGGGCCCTGTGGTCTTCGAGCGGCGATCGATGCTCAACTTCTGGGAGCCAAGGTGGTGGTAATTGAGAAACGGGAAAAGTTGTCGCGAAACAATGTGCTCCACTTGTGGCCCTTTGTCATCACTGACTTACGAGCACTGGGTGCTAAAGGTACGTCCAGGCATAATAACAATTTCGCAAAGAAAATGAAAAATACTGTCGTTTTATTTACTTCCTCGGCAAATTGATTTTTTTGTGTGGGGGAAGCATGCAACGGAGAAAATGTGTCGTGTAGGGATAGCCCACCCACCTGGAAAAAATGACACAAGAAAAAAATGTCGAGTTGAATCATAAAAGATCATAATAATAAATATGATGGGCGTACAAAAAATCAATTTGCCTTTTTATTACGCCATCATGAGGAAATAATAATATAATATTAGTATTCATTATTCTTCATCATTATTTTTCTCTTTGGAACGGGAAGAGAATTGAGTGTGGAAGAAACAGGGATATCAGGGCTATAAAGTTTCCTCGGATTTTTTTTTGCGTCGTCGTCAGAACGAGACTGTAGTAGTCAGCTTAGCATGTTATTATTCCTGTATTTTTCCAGTTGAGAGGATTTTGATTGATGAATTTTCCCATTTTCTCTCTCTTTTTCTCGCTTTTCCCGTGTTGTACCAGGTACGAGGAAGCCACGGGAAAGACGAGAGAAAATGGGATGATGATGATGACGGCGACGAAAAAAATGGAATGAGATGACCTCGTTTAAGGATCATCGCCGGCATCTCATCATCGTCATCGTTCTCCCTTACCGGCTTGAAAATAAGGACTTTATTATGACCATGCCTCATATTTTTATACGAAAGAAATGCTGAAATCATTGATATTTTTACGGGGGAACGGAATAATGTTAAATGTACCTTTTTGAACGCTTCCTCTTTTTTCGGTAGGATTTTCCCGAACCAGAACTGCTCCTTTCTCCTGAAAATGTGGACCAGGAAGCGCTGCAACGTTTTACAATGGAGGCAGTTGTGTTTGCCACGGACAATCGTCTCCCTGAACTGGAATTCGCTTTGAATCATTACAGTCAGCCTGATGTAGCCGTTTTTGACTTCACGACCATGTATGCGAGCGAAAATGCCTGCCGGGCTGTGCAGCGGAAGGGACACAAACTGTTGATTGGGTTGATTGGCGACGCATTACTAGAGCCGTTTTGGCCGACAGGGAGTGGATGTGCTAGGGGGTTTCTTAGCTCACATGACGCTGCCTGGATGATCAGACAGTGGGGCAAAGGCCTCAATAGTGTGCTGGAGGTACTGGCAGAGCGGGAGTCCATATATCGGTTGCTAGGTCAAACCACCCCTGAGAATTTGAGCAAGGATCACAGTCAGTACAACATTGATCCGAGGACGCGCTACCCTAAAATCAATTTGAGTCTGGTGAACGCTCGACAAATCCTCTACCTGTATGACAGCGATGTCCCCATCACTGACATTTTTGATCCGATACGGGATCCGAGTACGAAGTCGGGGAAGGATTTTGTCCTGCCGGAAGAATGGCTGGTAAGATGGCTTCAGGAGCAGTTAAATTCAACCAAGAGCAATATAGGGTTTGCCAACATTTGTGACGTTTTTAATGGGGCTTCTGCACTGCAATGCTTGCTTCACCGCTACCGTCCTGATCTCATCCCAGAGTACCCTTTGCCGGAGCACATTGACCGGTGTATTCGAAACCAGCTTTTGTTTGAAATATTTCAAGAGGAGTTTGACCTGCACCTACCCATGGACTGTGAGAAATCTGTAAGATGTGGAGACGGGGAGAAATCCGTACTGACCAGGTACCTGTCTCAGATTTATCTACGCTTCAAAGGAGATATTCCCAGAGACAATGTGTATGACTCGAGTAGGTTTTACAACAATGGTAATGCGACCAACAATAAGACTGGCAATCAATACCCGAACAACTCCAAGTTGCATCATAGTCTGTCCATCAAGGAGTTTCTCAAGGCGAAGGAGCTCCTCGAGAAAAATCGGAAGGAACAGGAGGACAGTAATCAGTCACGACGGGAAAAGCGACGATCTCAGTTTTACGATGCGCTCATGCAATCAGAAAATCATAAGAATGGGCAGGGAGGTGGAGGTGGCGGCGGAGGAGGGCTACACAGATCACAGACTTCGGTAAATGTGGTAATCCCGGTTGTAAAGTTGAATCCAGTGCCTCCTGGAGAGCTGTTCGCAGCGTGTCGTCAAGGACGGGATAAAGACGTTGCGAGTGAAAATAGACCAGCTAGCGTTGCATCATCCAATCCAAACGCCCAAAAAGCACTGACAAGATCCAGGTCGGATGTTGGCTTTAGACGAGGTCCTTCTCCAGCGTTGACAGTGAATCGCACCGGAAATGGTGGCGGCGGAGGCAGTGGGGGAATCGCCATCGGTCCAGGACAATTGCGAAAAAGCAGTAGTGGCAATAGTCACCATATTGCAAATTTGGCAGAGGAACAAAGCACTGCAGAGGCAGTGGAAATGCAAATGAAGATCATGAAACGACGTACAACACCGGCGGGGAACATAATTAGTACGTTCATGCAAAAGCAGGCCCTTGCTGCTGGTGGGGGCACGATGGGAAATCTGTTCCAACAGCAGCAGCAACAGAATCGTGGCGGTGGTGGCAGAGGGGGAGTACGTGGTGGTGATGACGCAGAGGAAAACTGGACCAAAAGGCAGATTCGGGATATGAGAGCCAGAAGCTTAAATAATAGCACGTTTAGTGGATGGGGGAAAAAGGATGATGGCGAGGAGCAGAGGAACAATGAGCTGAATAATCATTTTAAACTGAAACAGCAACAACAAGACCAGAAACGGAAAGAAGTTCATCAACTACAGCAACATCATAATCATCCAGAGAAGCAGCAGCAGCATCAACAACCAGCTGGAGGATTGGGACCTGACGTTAGTTTTAAGGATCGGTGCAAATTCCTCGAGAAAAGTATTTACAACTCGGTAAGTGGCACATACCAGACAAAAAATATTTTGGTCGGGTTTCGGGTACAACATTCTACCTTTTCGGGAAGGCGACCTGGAATATTCCACTTGATTAAAAAGATAATGATCATGATGATCATTACTCCAGAAGTGTTTAAAACTGTTCCAATTAATGAAGGTGAAACACCTTTATAAATTGAGCATTTGTTTTTTTTATTTCTGTCCAGGGACGGGATATAAAAGTGCACTGTCCAGCAGCTCCCTGGTTCTCGGAAATGGCGGGACGATCCTTGACGCCCTCAAATAATAATATAAATAATACTAGTAATAACATGATGAACAATAATATGAATGTATCGAGGATTAGTAAAAATAACAACCTAAATAAAGTGGCATGCTCGCTGTCCAACCCCTCATCCCCGGTTACATCACCCACCTCATTAACACCGGGATCGAGATCACCGTTTCGAGGAGCTGAAGTACCTCTTCAAAAGTCTCCTACTTCTGTAACTGTTGGAGGGCTTGCTGGTGTGGGAACGGGTGGAGTATCGACCTGTTTTATGGCGAGCAAAAAGCAACAACAATCCTCTTCCCCGCAGCAGCTTGCCTTTATTAATAGCAAAGCAAATGAGAATTTCCATTCAATAAATCCCTTTCAACAGCAACAGCAGCGGCAACAGCGGCAAAAGTTGTCCACCACCAATAACAGTATTCCAAGAATCCAGCAGCAGCAGCCGAGCAATCTGACATTTCAGCAGCAACTTCAACTTCAGCGAGACGCTCTTGAGAAGAAACTCGGAGCAACTCTGTCAGGAATCAAAGCTCATCTCGAAAATCCGTCCCCGTCGTCTCCGTACCAGATTAACGGACAAATAATCCATCATCATCGAAATGGTAATGGGAATAACAGCAGTAATGCCACCACTCACAATAACGGGCTCCCCGAAACGGGAGACAATAACACTTCTCCGGCTGATAATAACAATAACAGTCCTGGGTTGACGACCACAACGCCATTTGGGATGGTAAGAAGGGCATCCTCGTCATCTTCTCCGCCCTCCTCTCCCAATCACACGACCGCCCCAACAACTCCAACTAGTCAGTCGAGGGCTTCGTCCGGAAGAAGTAGTCCAAACACATTCACCGTTTTTAACAATCCTATAATGCCCCTCGGACTCCGACGTAGTGCCACCAGTACTGGGGTCCTGCACCGACCCAGCAACTCTTTTTTTTCCTCTTCAACCATCCTACCCACTAATGGGAACCCTCTGTATGGGTTACGGGGAGGTCACCGGGGTCCCGGAATAGGACCAGTTGGCAGAGGAGTCCCAGATCCGGAGTCTGACACTGACTTGGATTTTCTTAAGCAAATTGATTTTGAGACTATTGATGGACAAGAGCTTCAGGAACTGCTCAGTTCATTCTAAAAATATATAACGGCTATTTACTTTCAATTTATCATTTACTATTTCTATTATACATTTACCAGCAACTGTTTACGTGTATTATATTTAAATGTCATACGCTACCGCGTAAACTTTTATTTAATTTTACTTAAACTTACTTTTACTTAAAATCACTTAACTAGTTATGTTACTCTTGCAGCTATTTATTGTGATGACGATGTGTACTTACGTGAAACGTTAAATCATATAAAATTCTACAATAGCCGTCTTCTTTAATGCACTGTAAAAACAAATAAATTGTATTGACACAATATCCACCGAGCAACACGCTGGAATTCACAGGGATTCTTTTTTGCTCTCCGTACGTTTCGTTGTTCGTCGCAGTCTCTCGCTCGCTCTCTCGCTCTCTCTCTCTTTCTCTCTTCAAGTGTGCTGGAGCGAAATACGTCCCGTTATGCCCTGCATAATATTGACACAAGATATAAATGACTATGACGGTCCATCTCTCATGCTAAATAAATTTGAACTTCCATTTACCCATTTTCCACTTTTTTCATTTTCACCAGTTTTACAAAAAGATTGAATTGCTGCTGCAGAGGGAAAAAACCGGCGACTGGTGGTGCAACCTGGACTTTGCCCTTTTGTTTTATCTGTGACCACACATAAACACCGCCGCCAGTAAATAAATGGGTTACCTATTTGTTTCCAGCAACAAGAGCTCTCGGCAACGAGAACCCTGGTGAAATTGTACTGTAAAAAATAAACTGGAAAAACAATAAAATTTATTTTCGAGGAAAACCGAGGTTAAACGGCAGACAAGGTCCATTTTCGCTTTTTTACGCTCTCCCAACTGGAGAATGAGCTGGTGGTTTTTGATGTTGAAAAATTGACAGGGATTCATTATGAACTGGGCCACCCCTCTACTACGACGACTGCCTAACTTAAAAATATACAGACGTGGTCTCTCTCTCTTGGTTATTTTGCCACTTTTGTGTACTTGAACCTTCTACAAGGGAGAAAGCTTGGTAATATTTTCCTTTCCATAAATATGCTATTTACGTATGGCGTCTTGCTTTCCTTACTGCTTGTGCTGCTGTGTACTGAATGTATGAATATGAATGAAAGGAATGAAATGAGAGGGAATCAGTGTGGGATGCAGAGGGGTAATCAGGAAGAGCATGATGATGAGGCTTCGCTCTCGTGATGCTGCTGTCGATGATCCCGACCGAAATATAGAGTACCCTGGGACTTTGGGGAATTCCAACAGCAGTAACGTAATATGCATGAGCACAACACAACACGATATTACTACAGCCATAAAAATTTGCGGCTTTTACCATTTTCAATAATGACTTTCTCTCTCTCCAAAGTCAAATCTGCGCTTATGGATGAGTAGGGGAGATACAGGTTGTTGTTGCTGCTATTATTTTACTCTCTGTTAAAATAAAATACATTTTCCTGCCTTCTCTTTACTTTTTTTTACTGGGGAAAGCATATTTTACTATTGCACAAGGCCAGTTGTTGTTAGGGCCAGTATGAAATTCCCGCTGTTAAAAAAAGGTTAATGCATGAACGCGTAAAATGAGTTTGTGAACAAATAACGATGCTTGTTAGATAAAGGAACCAAATTTTGTTTGAAAGGAAGAACGTCCCAATGCAAAGGACATACTAACTTTAATATCGTAGTCAAAATTCAAGGTTGTAAAAATAATACAAGGTTCTTTTCTTGTCATCTCCTCAGTGGCCAAGTAGCAACAACCTGAAGAATTCGAGTATCATCTCCTATTTATAGACAATGTAGAATAAGAAGAAACCAATGAAAATTTACAACTTTGCTTTTACGAGTCAATTTGTACCTTACTGTCTACATAAATACAAGTACACTTAGAAAAGTTTACACTTAGAAGTTTGAACACTTAGTAAAAAATACAAAGGATGAACTTCTTTAAATACAAAATCAGTCTTTGAGTTTTTTAGCTAAGTTTTTTTAGTCTTTAGTTTTGTATTACGGACAATGGAAACGAAGATACAGTACAGATGCGGGGAGTTATAACCAAATATGTAAAACAGTTCACGAACTCAATATTTTCTTTACAAAAAACAATCTTTTTACAATGCTACCAAAAAAACTACCACAGTACCAAACACGCGTGTTATTATTTTTCGGGTGGTGCTGGAAGGTGGTGATGATGATGATCATGAGGAGGAGGATGATGCGAGGTTGGGGAGAATCAGTAGAGGATTTGGTGTTTTCATCCATATGAATAAGTGAAGTGGTGATGATGGCGGCGATGATTTTCAGCATTTTCCTCATTTTTCTTTGACCTGTATCAGTGTATCAAAAAAGAAGGCAAATTACCCACAACATCAACAAACAACGGAGGGAGCAAACCATGTAAACTTTCTCTCTCTCTCTCTCTGGTAAAATTTGTAGGGTTATGTGGGAACTGAAAAATATTTCAAAAGGGAAATGAGAATAGCAAGCACTACGTGAGTTTTTAACATCGCCGATGATGATCCTGCGGTATTTATGGGACGACAGCAGCACGATGAGCGGACGGCCTACATTTTGACTTCATGAAAAACTGTAGAGAGGATGTATTTGTGCGAGAGGGGGAGTAGAACGAGAAACGGAAAAGCAACACAAGATACATAGGTAATTGTGCCATAAGTGAAGAAGAAAAGAAAAAGTGAAAGTATAATTCCTCACTTTTCCCCTTCGCATTGCGCTCCTCCTATCTGAGAAATAAAGTGCGAGTTGGTATGAATATGCATGGAGGAGCTGAAAATTTTGGATAGCTTTTCTCGCTGTTTGTACGTATAAACAAAAGCAGGTATACTTTACATATTAAGTGGTGGTAGCAATGCGGTGACGATGAGAGAAAGCTTCCACTTCTAAGAGAGAGAGAGAGAAAGTAAAGAAAAAATCTTACCATCTCTTTTGCCTTCAGTTTCGGCGTTTCTCTTCTGCTTGATTCATTTCTCAAAGGGACAACCGCGTGTAAAATGTATGTACCCGCGTAAATAAATATACATTAGTGTGTGTTCACTTTCTTTCGGAACTACCCTCAGCCCCGCTAATCTTAAAAGCCTAGACGGCTTATACATGTATGTACCTACACATACTTTTTCCGAGCTAGTTTGGTTTGCCTGATAATGAAATGTACGTCGAGAGAAA
>JAHZNE010004720.1:0-10988 GCA_027744055.1 Callyntrura sp. NNG-2020 | reverse complement strand
ATAATTTTCATACGTTTAAATATTCATGGTTAAAAATGTTGCTAATTGAAGCTGATCGCAAACTGGATGTGCCGACGTTATTTATCGCTTTGGCTACTACTGCCATCGATAGTCTGATGAATGTTAATGTGTATCGAGTATGCCTACGCAGAAAAGGGCGATCATTTGTCTTACTAACTAAAGAAGTTGCAGCATAATAACCAGCGACTTGTAAGGCTTTACTAAGGACGTAGGACTAGCAAAGCAGGGGGTGCTGCAGATTTGCTACACTACAGCTATGGTCAAGCAATACAAGTAAATACCCGAAAGATTAAATTTTCAATTTAGATGAACTAAGCGTCAGTAAATGATCTGAATTAAACAAATTTTTATTTTTTGATTGCACCCCTGCGGTCAAAAATCTTGGTGAAGTTTTTTTAAGAGGTTAATTCCGTTCTGTTTGCTAATTTTCAGATATACTTGTTATGTTAAACATTTCAGCACACACGGCGATACACGGCAGGATGAATACAGGGACTAGTTTATGAACTCTAATCAGCAATGCAAATGCAGCATATAGTAATCGATTCGGAAAGTCATTTAAATAATAATTTGCCTTGCAGGATTTTGGAAGTAATAGTTGCCCAAACACAAGTTTAAAATTCCTTTTTTCTTCCAAGGATATCTTGCAAACGGCGGGCCGGACAAATGTAACGTCAGACTGACACAACGATTTCAATAAGCACAGCTTTGCTAAAGTACTAACTAGTAAGCAATTTTTTCGCGTAACCCTGCGTTCCTGTTAAGCGAGCTCGAGTCCCTTACATTATGCTGTATACTGCTGCATACGTCATCAAAGAACCAGTGGTAACAAGATATTTCACCGCTCTATAAAGATATCTACACAACTGTTATATGCGACGAAGCATTTTTTTACCACTCCAATATATGTGGAAATGTGTGTACTAAAGTGTCTCTTTATGAATTCATATATCCTCTAACCTGTTTGAAATGAATTGAAATGTTTCTGCGATCTGCCGATATTGGCAGACTCGTTCGAGTCCCTTACATTATGCTGTATACTGCTGCATACGTCATCAAAGAACCAGTGGTAACAAGATATTTCACCGCTCTATATAAAGATACCTACACAACTGTTATATGCGACGAAGCATTTTTTACCACGCCAATATATGTGGAAATGTGTGTACTAAAATGTCTCTTTATGAATTCATATATCCTCTAACCTGTTTGAAATGAATTGAAATGTTTCTGCGATCTGCCGATATTGGCAGACTCGAGAATTTTGCAATCTTGATCTCTTCCAAAAACAAATTTTTTGCTGCTGCTGCTGTAGGGCCTGAGTGGAAACGAAGAAAAATCGTGTGTGTAGGATTTCACTTAAATGGGCACCATTGCTAAGCGACGCCTGTTCCAACACCGTCATGTACGCATAAAAAAGTGATGTGTGCGAAAGTACACAATTCTACACAAGAAGAAATAAATAGTACATATATAAGCAATGCCAGTGTTTGAGTAAGATTAAGAACACACAAGAGATATATAAGAGAAGAGCCTCCCTGCACGTTTACCGTCCTGAAAGACACAAGACGTTTTAAAGATTTTCGTTTAGCATGCAAAATTGACTCGACCAATCTAAAAATTCATTCAGTTTGACAGCATGGCATACTCGGTTGAAATGAAAGTTTTCTCTCTCTCTCCCTCTCCTTTTCAGAGCAAACTCCCTCCATTCTTCCCTTTTCTGCCATTACAAAACTTACTATTCAAACGATAAATAAAGTAGCAGTACATGCGCACGTATTTGAATAGGATACATTTACATATTATGTGCCACGTTATGTATATCGACTTTCTTGCAGGCAAGTTTTAAACTGAAACGAGCCAGCTTTATATTTTTTCATGGGAGTGGAATACCAGAAGGGAAAAAACTGACACGTACGTTACGTATTCCATAAAATATACCACATTCTCAACTCAATCTTTAGTGTTCATCATCAACTATTCTGTGGTGCTTGCAAGTCATTTCTTCCACATACATACAGTCATATCTTTTTTCTAACTACGTAGTAAGTTTTGGTCTCTGCAAGTTTCGCATGCTATATATAGGTTTGCAGGTTAAAATTGCACACAGGAATAGGCAGGAGTAGCACATAACTTTTTAGAGGTCTTTAGAGATGTGTAGGGAAAAAGCATTACACCACATAAGTATGCCACCAATACTTCCATTTTGCTTACTGCTCACAGCCGCATGGACACCTAACGTGTCTATGTATCTGTATAGGATATATATGTACTATTTTCTTCCCCTTCAATGCATCTCACTCAACTTGAGTAATCTTAGGGCAGAAAAAGAGTGAGCATGAAGTAGTTTTCAAAAGAAAGACCATTTTGCACATCGCAAAGCAGCTGTACAAGAAAGGAGTGGTAGAAGAAGAAGAAGAAAAAAACACTTTTCTGGCCAATATTTCCTTCCTCTCTGCCACTTTGTTGGCTGTTTCATCGCCTAAATTTTATACAATGTGTACTGCTGTATAAACATGTGAGATAATGGTAGGGGGGAGGAACATGACTAAATTCAATTCTGCGTGTGTGGAGTGAGTTCTTTTTCTCCATTCAATTCTACAACAACCACGGATAGATTAGGCATTAAGAAACGGTTGGATACACACATTTGTATTTATGAAAAGTTATTTGGTGGCATTTT
Source organism: Callyntrura sp. NNG-2020 (assembly GCA_027744055.1). Classification (NCBI taxonomy): domain Eukaryota; kingdom Metazoa; phylum Arthropoda; class Collembola; order Entomobryomorpha; family Paronellidae; genus Callyntrura; species Callyntrura sp. NNG-2020. The sequence continues at coordinate 8,284 of JAHZNE010004720.1, read as the reverse complement.
ATTTTCATAAAAATGCCTATATATTTGTGCTTTGTGCACGTATAATTTTATCAGAAGGTAAGGATAACATGGAACTTGCTGCTGCGGGGATGATTGCATTTTTGGAACCTGCAGACTGTCGACTGTCTTGTCTTTGAACATTTATAGAGACAGATATTATATTATTGAAGTTGTATGTCCGGAAAAGTATCACACTGACATGATCATATTACGGAGCCAAGAGCAATTTCATATATATCCTTTCTCTATGTATTGCTGCTAAGATGGATTTGTCGTACTGCTGGAGAGTGCCTAGAAGGAAGCCAGTCAGGAGATCCACTGCGTTGTCACGTACAAAATTCCATTGGTTGGAAATTTCTAAACAAGGACAGCTTTGGGGAAGCAGAGGCTACATTAGAATGCAAAATGCAAAAGTAAAAATTCTTGTGGGGCTCTAGAAAGAGGAATGACGACAGGGAGAAAGTCCTTTGCTTTTAGCTTTTAGCGGTGCAAATCACAATCATGCAATAAGTGCAAAAGAAGAAAGATGAATAAAATGAATGTATGGGCAAAATGCCATTCTTCTTGCTGTGTGTTACATTTCTTCTGGTTGTGCAACAAAGTGTCTATTAAAAGTTGTCCCAAATCCCCTCTTGTTAGTTATGCTGAAAAGGTGGAAGAACGAACGTCTTGTATTTTAATATAATATGGTACCATTTAGATTTTTAAGGGACATTCCTTTCATGAATATGTCATTGAAGCGTTCTTTACTTACATTTTAGTACGTTTTAAGGTTACTCGATAATCATTGATGGTATTACAAGAACTAAAAACTGACACGTACTTATTATTAAACTTATTGATGGTGAAAGTGGCACACAAAAGTGATGTCAAACTAGTAGGTTGTTCCTGTGTCAGTCACAGTTTGTGTTACTCCACATACATAACTTGCTATATTTATGTGTTGCTTGCCTGTGATACGCTATTTGCATCATGTTAAAGGTTTCTTTTTGTGTAGTCAAGAATCACAAAACAGAAGTTGGTTCAGGGGTAAACGTTTGGTAGTAGCAGCGTCAGCATCAAACCCGGAAGGGTAGCCAACCTTTATTCGCCATCGTCGCCATTTCAGTTTTACATTTACTTTGGCTAAATAAGATTGTGGTATTGAGTGTGGTTTTCTTGGACCGCAGTACATGCATCCAAACTTCAAAAGAATATGACTCAGCTCTTAGCACATCCAACAGACAGATGAAAATGTCTTTGAAAATACGTGTGCACGCCGAAACACAAACTAAAACACATAAAGCATATGACTCAGCTCTTAGCACATCCAACAGACAGATGAAAATGTCTTTGAAAATACGTGTGCACGCCGAAACACAAACTAAAACACATCATCATCATCGTCATCTATACTAAACATGAATTGTATTACTTTCTTTGAAATCATCGAAAATTTTACGAAGTCTTACATTTCAGCGCTACAGCGTACAATGTAGAAATTCCTAAAGAAAACTTTCATTTACAGCGAGTAAAAACCCCTTCCAAAATGAAAATAGCATGTTGTATACAAACACGGGTTATATTAATTTTTTAGTATTTCGTAGCCCCTTGTCCTTGTCGCTATTCTATTCAAAAATTATATACAATTAAATTTAGTTTTTTTACATGAAGAAATATGATACACGCTACTGTTGTACGAGACCGCACGCAACATGCGGAAGTTTAATTCTTGAACGAAACATCGCTTTCACGTGTGCTGTCCACTTGCATTAATGGCGAGAGATATGAAGGAACATAAGAAACACGTACAAGATCATTAAAACGCCTTTCTATTGATTTCAAGATAAGGCAACGCAATTAAATTCCAGAAAGCGACACGGCAATGCTTTGCTATAGTATTGGCATTGCATATCTATACGTGCCGTATTTAAAGCCAAACATTTAACACGTCAAATTCGTCGACTTTTTTTATCAGTAAAGAGGTGAATTACTATTACTGGTATCATCCACCAAATTAAATTACCAGTCCACCCATATATTACCCTTACAAAGTTCAATAATGCAAAAAAAAGCAATTTAGGAAGACCTTTCTTGTACATAAAACAATACCACATATGTAATTAGAGTAAATGCAAGTCTACCTACGCTGCTACACTACGATTTTTACCACCACCAACATATTGTAGAACACCAGCTACTAGAAGACTACGATTAGTGCAATTGCATACATATACCGTATTTGCGCGAAAACATGGGAAATAAAATGCAGGAGGAGTAACCTTAAAACTTAATAATTACCTGCGCTGGACTTACATATGGATCTACGGAAGATACACGACAGAAAGCAAAGTTAGGTCTGTTTGTGTCATCAATCTAAACTCTCTAATAATGGTGAACTCTTTGACAGGACACCTGTCCCGTATGGTTAATTTCATAATACCTTCAGCGGTACCGCTATCATTGTCAGGTAAATACACTGTTATCAACCAACATTTGCAAGTGGAATGAAACTTTCAATATTTAAAACTACCAACTCATACTGAGACAGCCATTTACTGGTAAAAATTTTGGAACAGGATATATGTGGAAGCTTAACAGATGAAGCACTAAAACTATACTTGGTTGGGTTCGTACTTCGTACCAGCTCATCAATGTTACGTCTCCTTTCCGGAAATTTGCTTCGGTTCTCGCACTTCCTGTCTCCTGCTTACACAATATCAAGCCTCCCATTCCATAACTAAACAGAGCGCCATCCCCATAATCAACTCACGGTTGTTGCTTGTTGCTGTTTTTGCGTCTTCCTTCGAGAAGTATTAAAGCAACAGGAGTCCCGTAAAAAGTACATAAGCGCACATTACGCAAGAAAAGAAAATAGGGACGGGTTTGCTCTGCACCAATTTTTAGAAAGGAAATATAAAAACCTACACATTTTCTTCCGCTCAATTGCGTTCTTCCTTGTACACTTCACATGGGTTGATGATATGGCATGCAAAATTGCAGAAGACATACACCACACCGGCACCAAATTGCATTTACGGGGATTTTCTGGGTTCCGATTTTTCCCCTTCTCTGTTTTCTAATTTTATGAATGAGCCGCGCAGTTAAGTAAGTATTATATAGTTTGTTGTAGGTTTTCTCATGTTTTTGTTTGCGTTGTGCTGTAAAACCGGTATCATTTGTAGTATCGTTTCGGTCTGTGGAGTGGAGGATAAATGGGAGGTGAACAAGCAATAAGCGTGGTGAAGAAAAAGTGGTAAAAAGTAAAACCGGTGAGTGTTGGGTGCCAAAGCCGTGGATGTGAGAGCGTGTGTGTGTGTGTATTGGATGAATTTGTTGTGAGTAGTCAGTATGTGTGTTTAAAGGTGCACAATGTTAAACAAAAACGTAAACAACAACCACACTCTGAGTATGCACAGTAAATTGATGGTCGAAACTAAAAATTCACTTGTTTTTATAGCATACCGTCGTCTAGTCAGTTTAGTATACACAATTCACAAGGCATTTTGTGCGATACTGGCAGTACGTCCAAATTGTTCAATGAAACTCGCATTCTTTTGTGTTCTTCGACGTCACTACAATTGACAGAAACGTGCGTTTTGCATCTTACTAGGAAAACGAAAAAATCATGGGTAATAAATAGGTACATGGATGCCTGTTTGACTATGCCAGCTCTAGTTATCCTGTCTTGATATGTAACAATTTCTTTAATTTAGCATTCCGCAGCCTATTTCAAGTATACTTGTTCGAGTATGAGATCTCGCAAAATGGTTCATCCCAAAGCCACAAGTGTATAACTGATCGAGAAGTACAATTTAGTCAGTCAGGCAGTATAGCCATACTTAGTAGGCGATATAATGATTGTGAAGATTTGCCATTGGGCGATTTGTAACAGTGTGTAGGGCAGCTTGTCTACGACGCTGTGTGTGTGTGTTGATGAAAATGTGATGTAATAATGATTGCCATCCTGACGATATGCGCGATGTTCGCATCAATCCTAGCACATCGTTTTCCTCGTACTCCAAATCAGACAAACACACCATCATCATCAAAATCAAGTCTTTGAGACGTGAGCTGAAGGCCATTTGGTGACGCCGGAGAAAAAACGTCTGCACGGATGATAGCAACTAGAGGGAGAGTAGGTTAAAGATTGTGCGGCGCAGTATCTTACTAAATCTTTTCAAAAAAATGAAGCTGAGACAAGATTCGAGGCTTATCAAATACATGATAACTATAATAATTATCACCAGAATCATGAACTGTAAAAATTTCCCTGATATTTACATCCGTATATTAGTAGTTACTAGTTTTGACACGGATAGAACTAACAAATGTTTAAATTTAAATTTTCCAAGATCAAAAATTTTAATGGAAACGAGGACTTGTTTATTACCTATTTTGACTGTTTGTCGCGGTTTCATCAAAACAGGGAAGGGCCTTCTTACACGCTACTCATACCTTCCTTAACCTTAACCGACTAAATCAATGAATCATTCTAGAAAAGTACTCAATACACTTCTGCTTATCGTGTTGAACCAGATTAGGGTCACGACATGTCAGTGGATAACCACATAAGATATGGATATATACTGCTTCAGGCAACAACAACGTTTAGACTAATATCCCAACAAAACAAAAAATTAGAACAGATTCGAGGATTTTTGCAGCAGTAACAACAACCACTGTACCGGTGTAATATGTTATTTGGTTTTGGATGGACTTTTATATTTATTTACCCATTTAATATAAAGCATATTTATTTTACACTCCGCATCTTGCCCCTGATTCAGTACAGTAAAGAGCATGAATGTTAGTATGCATTGCGAAAACATTAATTTTGTATTTTTATACACTTGACATATCTCCCCTGCAACAAACGTAGAACACTTATCTTATCAAAAGATACTGCAAAATTGATTTCTGTTCTGCGTGTTGAGTGTACAGTGTGTGTGTGTAATGATAAGTAGTCATCATCATCGTTATCAACGACATCATCGTTAGCTCGTCCGATCGGCAACCATTGATTCCACACGACTAGTCATCGATGTTTCTTTTATTAAGCAGCATCTCATATGTACCCACGAACATAACTTGCCCATGTCGTATATTATTCTTCCAATTCCTAATTTTGGTTGTTATTACTCATTATCGACTGTATATTCCCTCCTTAAAAAATAGTTGATTCACACACATTTATACCGCATGAAATATATCCCTTTTGATCACGTTTTTTATTGGGACAGCTCCTCCTTCTCCCAATCAGACAACGAACTAGTGAAGCTGATTAAAAAAATTGGTACTGTATTTATCACGACACATTTTAACCTTTCTGCTGTAGCTTTTCAATCATCAAACTAATCATCTCGTTGCGTTGTTGCACAATTTAAACCGTGTACTCTACACACAATTATACATGCAGGAAAATTAAATCTGAAAGAGAGCATGTCAACTCAGCAAAGAGGTTTTCTCTTCTGGAAAATTTTCAGCGCTCACTTATTAGAAGGTAGCTGAACTGTGAAAGTGTTATTGGCTGATCTAGACGAAGAGACCATAAATAATCGAAGTCTTGCATCAACTACATGTTGTTTATAAATAAGTGCAAACTATCAGAGAGTGTTTAGCAATAAACCCTCACCTTTGCCGATCTTCTGTTCTGTTTATTTTAAGCTTTTCCAGCAGATGAATAAATGTATGAATGATGAAATGTTTTCAACCGAATCTCACGTACAAATGGTGCTTCTAGTAACAAGTTAATTTGAAAGATTAAGAAGCTTTAGAATGAAAGTACAAAAAGAAGCATGATCATGACCGTAAATTTTCCGCAACATAAGCTACTTTTAGGCATATTTTGGATTTGTCTGTTTGCCCATCCGATTGCATGATCATGATCACCAGGAAATATATTTCTATACCCGGATATTTTGCCTTTATCCTTCGTCATAGGGTGGGTGTTCTGTAACCTACCAAACGAAATGTTGAAAAGTACCGAAAACCTATCGTTATGCAAAATGTGATTCTTGCGTTAAGTAGGTAGTAGTGCCAGAAAAAACTATTTCCAGGTAAATTATCGCAAAGTAGTCGTCATATACAATAAATTATAAAGTTTTCGTTTTCTAAATCATTAATTTAATGATTAACCCCGGGTTAATGTCAAAATGCCAATAATGATTCTAACTAATGTACAATTTTGCATAAATAGCTCGATCGTATTCGTCCTATAATAAAAACTAAATTGTACTCGCTACATCGCTACAGAGTCTTCACGAGTGGCAATGTGTGTGTATGACGCGTGAGTCGAAATAACTTCCTACGATTATACGTAAACTAAATTTGTTCAGTCAGACTTCACTTGGACATATCTGTACTCAAAGCAGTTGTAGCCGGTTAATTAACAACATTCTATAACCTATTCTTGTTCATTAAGAGTAGAAATAGCAAAGTGTATTTATAATCCAAAACCGAAACATCGCCTTTTTGTTTAGGCAACATTCAGACCTCCGACACTAATATATACCGTCGCTATCTCTTCCAGTTTGAAACGTTAAGTAGCATTAGTCAAGTTTCCAGCAACCTTACGCAAATTAGCTTTTCACTTCCAACCATACATTCATCAACTTTTTTTGCATTCACCTCCTCCAGTCCATATACAATGAAGCAGTTTGCTAACAAAAACTGGCGACATTATCCCGCTGTCAAGACAGTTTTACAACAAGGAAAAGTCAGCAACATTTTTGCGCATTATTATACTGATTATCACTATCATGATCAATTTTTATTACTTTACTCACTCGACAGACCAGTTGGTAATGTTGTATGTAGTACTTGTGGTAAGTACCTCTCTTTTAATGGCGTATTTATAAACGCTGAGACTTTTACACAGTCAGAAGCAGCCGCCGTTGCGCAGTGGCAATTTATTAATATTAAGGAGTTAAGCGTAAAATAAAGAAATTACCTACATATACCTCCGCATCCCGATATGCTTGTACTTTGTACAGTTTTATTCTGTGGAACAAGTAGTTACTTTACTTAGTCGACTGATTATTATAATTGGTTAAATGCTGTAATAAATAGCTTATACACCATTCAAGCGTGTCTCTACTCACATTCCCTATACATTCCACCAAAAAACGCCGCGCCGTTCTCCCTGTTGACTCACAATGCATTTTTTTCTGAGAACTGTATACAAACAACGCGAACATACTCATACTCATCGGTTTCAAGTATCGGCTGTTATAACAAATTTACACATGTGTGCAAAATTGTACTTGTTAGTTGTAAGTTGTCTGTAGTGAGTAACGTGGTGGTAGTATAGTAAATACGTTTACGTTTACACTTTCAAGAAATTACGAGGCGTGCACGGTGCACCCAACGTGTGTAATTTTGACTTGGAGGGAGGCACGTTTTGGCGTGCTGTGGTGTTGCCTGCTTTGTATATGTATATTTGTAATCTGAAAAGGACGGTCATGTTGATACTGTCTCTTATAACTTTAATTCTAAAACCCCTCGCAAATACCACCGTCATCATGCAAGCTACAAAAATTTACAATGGTATGATCATTGCAAATTGCCAAAATCCCCGAAAAGTCACTACGCAATATTCTTCTGTCTCCACTCATAGAAAGCTACCTAAAATTTTCCAAGTGCTGACATTTGAAGCTGACACAGAAGGTTTGTTGCACACCACAAAATACATGGTTGTACTGGTGTACATAGTAAACTCCAAGAATTTGCAATTACTCTCGGGCTGGTATGTATATACAATATACGTGGTTCCTTTAAGCAAATCGGGAGTTTGCAGAAGCCGACTCTCTCTCTCTCTTGTATTTTGTATTTGATTTTTATTTGGAAGATTGCATAAATCAACACGTACATAAGTATAACGTCCATGACCATGGTTGCTCATCATCATGTGAGACTAGCAGCATCACAAAGTACACAAAGCCCAAGCCAGAAATAATCTAGAATATTGTAGTGTAACCTTCTCCTAGCACGTTAAGTCACTAAACATGCCATTACGCGTGTACTTCTAGTTTGCATATAAAGACACTACATAAACATAGTATTGAGAATGGATACTATATATGTTCATTCAATTATGTCAATATTAAAATAAATAGGCACCTATCCTCGTAAAATTCTGTTCAAACAACACTACACTGAGTTACGTTAAAAAGTCCATTTAACCAGCGTTTTAAAGGATAACATTCCCAAGCGGAGATTACAGCTCTCTGCAATTTGGATTTACTAACAAGCTAGCAGATCCACACCTTCCGAATCATAGTACACAGCTTCTAGGTATATACAC
>JAHZNE010004718.1:0-10182 GCA_027744055.1 Callyntrura sp. NNG-2020 | reverse complement strand
TCAGCAAAGTCATCGTTGGGCGCTACCTCGCCTTTCCCAAACCACGACGCCAAAAGGGATGCGTTTCCCCGATCAATTTATCGTTGTCAGGTTGCGTTATGCAAATCCTCCTGAAACTTTCTTTTTCCCACGGGATCACTAACGGACATGTCCTCGTCAATGTCAGCAATAAAGGCGCATTGTGAGAGCACCAGTTTCAGATTTTCCTTTGAAGTTGTCAGGTCCTTCATCGAATTAGGCAGGTATATTGGATTGGGTATTGCCGTAATGTCCGTGTACATTGAAAACGTGTAAAAGTTTCTAAGAAACATTCCCACATTTAGCCAAGTTGCTATACAAACTCCCATGCCAAGTCTGAAATTCATTTTTCTGTCAAATCCTTGTTAAAAAGGATATGCGTAAATACACAATGTCGCCTGACCAACATTGTTCACAACCCTGGTTATCTTTAAAGCAATTATCAGCAATAACATTGAACAAAGAAGGGAAATCCACACAACTTTAGGAAATGTGACCAAAATTGAAGATAACCTTTGTAATTTCATGTCCTTCAAATTGGAACGCCCAAATACCGTAAAATATTCAAGGCCATTGCTCCTATAATCAAAACCGTGAGGGGTGTACAAATCCCATCTTCGTAGATCGTCTATTTTTGTCCATGGCAATTGTGTTTGGGGGAAATGGACAAGTTGTAGTAGTGAAATATTTTTAGGGTCTGACATCTGTACGGAAAGTAAGCACATTTGCGCCCTCCAAACCCACTACCAAGCTTTCCTTGTAAGGGAGTAGTAGTAAGAAATGAATGCCATTTAATACCTTGATTTCGCCAAAAGTTGTCGACGTTCACCCTGGAATTGGTAAACCGGAAATCTTGAATTACAGCACTGACTAGAAAAGCAATGCCAACGCTGGAAATTTTCCTATATCCGGATATACTATTTTCCAGTAAAGTTTGATCTCGTTGCAGCGAACAATATGGACATACCATCCTCGCCTTTGGGATAGAATAACTAAATGTTATAATTTAAATGAAAACGTCTGCACCACCGGAATAATGGCAAAATCAAAGGCGACATGTTCAAATAAGATTGTGAAAACGTAGTCAGAGTTTGATCGAATTAGGTGCTTTTTGCAGCGAAGAAATTTATACTGGGATCCCAACCATAAATTTTCGTATTCTGGAAGTCCGACGTAAACTCCGCTTCTTTTTAACACCGGAGGTAAAGATACTCTACATATCGTCGAATGCTTGACAATTGTAGACGTTTTCTTGTATATGTGGTAAAGTAGTCGGTGTTCTTCCTCTTTCTTGTACAGGATGCATGTATGATTGTGGTGGCACGAAAGAATAGTTTTACTGTTGCTTAATGGGACGCTTGTAGTTATGCTGATACAGTAAAACTTTGACAGGCAACTTTGAAAATATGTTTTTTGCAGACTGGCTGTATTTGGAGTTTTTGTAGAATCATAAAATGTGTAAGAATAATGTGCTGTGCAATCGTGAAAGGATTGGAGGAAATTCCAATGCTGCGTTAAGACCATTTCTGTGTAAGTTATGGTTCCCATGATAGGACCACTTAAAGAAAAACACAAAATTGGGTCAGCAAATGAAGATTATTAATGAAGGAAGGAGAATACATTTTAAACAAAACACTTGACTATTTGCAAGTATTGTTTTGTTCAGTGTTTTGATATTCAAAATAGTTTGGCAAAGTAATTTTTACCCTTTTTAATTTTTAAAACAATAACCAGTGGGACTTTTAAATAAGGTACATCAGTTGGGTGGAACATATTCTGCGCTTGCTTTAAAGAATATTTTTCTGTGAAGTTGAGTCTAAAACACTCTGCTTTTCTAATGCTACGAAAACAGGTATATACCAATATATACACTGTATATACAAATTTGGAATTGACATTGAGTCTCTATTTTAAATGGCAATTATTCAAAAATAGTGATAGTGAGAAAATGTAGGGCACCAATATCAAGTAATTTAAATAAACTTGAAATAACTGAATACTAAAACTGGTTGTATTGTATGTATATATTGTAGGGCCGGATTCCAAAGCACAAAGTGGCACCCCTTCATCCGATTGCGGAATCCAAATATAGGATTATTGCAAGTAAAAAAAACGGTTGTATTAGTGCAACATATGTTTGACAGGCAACATCGTTAGTGAGTTTGATAGAAGGTCAAACAACTTAAAATAAAAATTACATGTGTACAAGTAGTTATGCATAATGAATAATAATCAATTTAAACAACCACTTTGTTACTGGAGCTGATTTATATATGTATATGTTTCTGCCAAAAACATCCTCCAACCAAGGGCAATATAATAGCTTAGTTACAACTCTTACTAGGAAAATAGTTTATCTAGGATACTGACAGTGCTGACATTGAGTGTCAGTATGATACGTACCAACTTTATGCTTTTAAAAACGTATGTCCTACATGTGAAGAACGTTGTTCGACTTTAGTAAACGACATTAAAATTTAATGCTGAAATAAAACATTTGAAACAATTTGATATTTCATTTCTTTTGACTTCAATCAAATTCAAAAAGTTAGTGAAGAAGCATTTACAAATAATCGTACAATAAAAACGAAGGGAAGTGTATATATTATCTTGGGAGTAATAACAAGGATACGTATGTATTGTAAAAATAGTTACGCGTAACCCACAATTTAAAAACGAGTGGCTTACACATGAGCTTTGTGATTACGTGGTACTTATCATTAGACTGAGTAGGGTATGGCAAAGCAATTAAATGAAACTAAATTTTTCTCCAAATACAACGTAAAAGATTTTATTAAGCATCGTGAACGAAGCATTTTAATAACTTGCTTGAGACATACTACAGTATCACTAAAATAGCAATGGCTTAGCTTCAATGTACGTACAGGTTTCAATTAATACTATTTATTCGCACATATTATCTCGTATAAAACCAAGCTTTCTAGTATTGGTTGTATGTATGTAGCACTTTATTATAAATCGCCTTTCTCATTACGAGCAATTTTAAAGCACTCGAACCCGACATCTTCTCCTATGTATAGTGTTTCCTATAACGTTATTTCTTGCCTTCCTGTTGCATTCAATATAAGTTGGAAAATATATTTTAGGTGATGGCGTTCAATAATGTCTTAAATATGTACAATTATTTGTATATGTATGTTAGGCATATTACAATTATGCATCGTACATACGCCTAGTCAGCAAATAAAACTAGTTTTGTAAATATACGATGACTTATACGTATTTTCAAACGTAGTAGAATAGTAGAAAGCACAATAGCATTGAATTTCAACCTGCTATTTACGTTGCAGTACTGCAGTTATACGAATTTTTTTATTAAATTTCACTGATGCTTGATATACCTTTTGCAACGCATACCACATTTTCCTACACATCACAATCAGACCCGTCAATAGCAAATATTTGAACTCCCATAGAAAAACCATAGCAGCTGCCAGTAGCCCATAAAATATGAGACTAAATATAACCAATACATTCCCCGTCATATTTGGTGTCTGCAATTTAATATCGCTCGACCAGTATTTATTTGAGTCGGCCCTTCCTCTGATAAACTGCATCCACCAAACCCACAATCCAGATCCATCCATTCCTCGAATTCTCTGCACAATGTAAGGTGGTATGAGACCTTTTGGACGGAAAATCCAATTTCTATCGAAATAATTTTCTGTGCCCACGGAAACATAGTTCACTTCGTCTCTGTGTAGCCTCAGCGCCATTCGATGACATATGTACTCCGGCAGCAAAACGGCGGATCTATTACAAGATTTCAAATGTTCATATAGCGTGTCCTCCTCCAAATTTGCAAAGGCTCTTCTAAGGGCAGACGCACCATCTGTATTGCTTTGCATAGCTCGCCTCATCGTGTCTGTAGTTTGTATATGCAACTTGGTGTGGTTATTCATTCTCTCCAAATACGCGGTAGATTCAATGGCACGCTTACTTGTATCGCCTTCTCGATGTACCCCAATTGACTGTAGATTAATAACGCGGTAGTAAAATGATTGAATCTCGGAACGTACAAAAAACGGTCCGTAGGATACGCGATGACGGAAAACAGTAGCCCGTTCTTCGCTCAAACCATATTGTCGGTAATCCTTTGAAATAGACACATCATAAGATCGAGTATAAATGGTAAAATTTTGAAGGATCAACTCCTCCAAGGTCGTGTGCGGAACCAATCGCCGTGGAGCAATCATGTTGTAGACGTTCGTGTTTTTGTAGGCGTTACTCAACACCACAGCCCCATACATGAAAGGAATTAAAATCCATCGCTGACATTTCACATCTAGTATACTACTCCGAAAGGGGTTCCCTTGCTCCATCAGCGCTTTGTAAGCACTAATTAGATGGACTGTCAACATAGTAAACATATTGGACAAAACAAATTTCCTGTGATGTAGCCAACTGGTGCAGATCGGCAATATGAAAATAGTCACCCCAATTAGCGCCCAGGTGGGCCCCTCAAAGGCGACAATGAGTTCCTTGTATGCCATCCCTTCCCGATTCATCTTCCCACAGCTGATGAACCGAACACTGTTTACGGACCCTCCGGGGACCATTACGGCGTAGTACAGGGGCGTAAAGGATACCATATGATGCATGTGAAGTTTCGTGGGTTTCCAACGTGTGTTGCCATGTCTGATACGTCTAGTTTTGACGTTGCAAAGTCTCCCCTTGTTCTCGTAGTGGGAAACGGAAGCGTTTCCCAGGATAGAAACCCACAGATGTGCCAGGGCGTACGTTAATTGTTGCTCGATGCCTTGGTAAGGCGGGAAGTGGATGTAGCCTCTGGTAACGCCACAGGAAAGAATAAGGCTAGCGATACTTTCGTTCTCCAGATAGGCATGTGTTCCATCCACGTTATCATCCAGGTCCCACCGGTATTCATCTTGGAAATGGGGAAAAGATAATGTGGATAGTTCCTCCAGCGACGCTAGTTGTTGAAACGTAATTGATTTAAGATAAATGTTTATATCATTCTGCTGGTCGGGAGGTGGTTCTTTATTGTGGAAGGTCAACACTTTTAATGCAGTTATTTCTGCCTTCATTCCTATCCAATCTTTCCGCCTGGAAATACTGGCTATTATAAAGATATTGCGAGAAACCTCATGAAAATCTCTGTTCGTACTAGCCCATGCTCGATATACTACAATGTTTTTGACAATTGCTTGTTCGTGGTCCTTTCCAGTGACAATAATCCGGGTGTCGGGAACACGAGAGTAAATGAACGCTCTGTGAAACATATATTTTTTATCAAACGAAATCTTGAAAAGGGGGACATCGTAAAACTGATGTAGGGTCAAAGAGCTAATGTGTCCGTGTAAACTGACTTGAACAGCGCAGTTCCATGGTTTTGTGCTAACGCTGTAGTTAAAGGCATCAATTTGAAGGCAAAATGTAGACGCATCCATAATACTTAAATATGTGTCTTCTCTTTCAGTAATATACTTGGTGAGATTGCAATCAACTGTGGTAGTGTTTCCAAAGACAGTCGTAATTTGTGCCATCCTACGGGGAACCCATTCTGTGGTTATATCGTTCTTAGAGTAAACCGGTGGTTTTACACGTGTGACCAAAAAGGGGACTCTGGTGATAATTGGGTATTGTAGGAACCCTAAGTCAACAAAGTCTTCGTTGTCTATCGTGATGAGGCAGTTTTGATGTGGGAGAATAGAGTCCAATGTTTTGTGTAAGTCTAAAGCTGCGTAGCCATGATTTTCTCCTTCTTTTTTTAATATGTCCGCCAATTGTAATGTTTTGCGGTACTGGGGAGGTGGGTATGTGAGATCGGTCCATCTGAAAGGTCGAAAATAGGAATACTCATAACCATACGGGGAATAGTACGGGGCTACCATTGTAATTGTAACAGTTGACCAACATAATAGAATTGCAATCATATTTTAAATGAAACACTGAAATTCTTAGTGGAAAATCAGTATTATTTTTAAACGCAAAAAGTGCTAACGAATGAGTTTTCCTATAACAAATTTTAGTTTTACAATACGGAAAGTGGAATGTGGTTGTGTTAGAAGTTTTCCATGTAATTAGTATAATGCAGCACTAATACGATACTATTAGAATAGAGGAGTACTTTGCGTAATTAATTTTTTATTTCTTTTGAAATCCGTTTTAGTTGGCTCTCATACTTTACGCAGTCGGAGTCCAGGAGTACCAACATTATACTTCATGAAATTGGAATATCCATCTCTAAATTTGATGTAAAGCACTACTTGTGACATTAGAGCAAAGAGGTATTTGTAACTCTAAACTTGTAATAAACCGTCAAAATAGGGACGTAGATAATACATTGGAGACAAAGTAATGCAGAATTTACAATGGACCTTAAAATATCCCATTGATTTTATAACGGCGACAGATTGAGAGACCTAGGGAGTGTAAAGGTCTAATCAATGATCACTTATGACCATCTCGGGCGCTTAAACCCTTGGACCGATATACGCTAAACTCGGTATTCTCTATAAGCAATTTCTATTACATCATTCCACTAATTTTGAGCTTGTTTAAAAATGACCTCTGACCTTTTAAGTCACTTCCGATTTGACCGGAGACTCCAACGTGAGAGGTCAGCAAGAGTCTTTGCCCCACTGTTTCCAGAAATTCCAATGACAAAACTCCTGGTAGTTCCGGAGAAATCGCTGTCAATTTATGGGGACCTTTGATCTACCCTAGTGTCTAAACCCCTCAACCGATAAACTTGATTCAACGTATCATTCCACCACAGTTGAACTCCGGTTTCCATTTAGTAAAATTTCACCTTTGATCTTATGACTCCCTCCAATAGGAGAGGAACATGCGACGGTGATTCCGTATTAACTCCCGCAAACAGAATTTCAAAATCCCTTTCCGTTCTCGAGAATATTGCGCGGACGGACAGACAGACGGTTGGTCGGTTGGACGGACGGACAACATAAAACTTCGTCTCTTAATAGTTTTGAAGTGGCTCGGGTATTTTCAATTTGAAAAGTTATGTACCTATAACTGTTCACCAAGTAATTACAATTATTACTGCTGGTTCATAATATAAAAGGTTTTTAAAAAATCTATCCTATCTGTACCACATAAGAAAAGAAATAGTATGAATATCTTACCGAAAATTCTTCTTGTGCTAGGAACTACAAATGTTTCGACGACAGGCAATTGCGGGGAAGCGCAAATGAAGACGAAACCAAGGAAGATCTGTCCACTGGATGATGGAAATTGTCCACTGGACAAAAGTGGAAATGTCCATCGTCTTTGTTGAACAGAAGCGGACAAAAAACACTTCAACAACTGGTTTGGGGCATTGTGGTACATATAACGTACATGTATTATATATTATTGTCCGGTTTGTCCACTTTTGTCCATTTTGTCCAATTTGTCCATTTTGGACAAAAAGTGGGGTGGACAGTGGAAGCTCATATTCTTTGGACCAAACGTATTCATGCAAAATTGATGGAATTTGGAACATAGAGGAAAAAAAATTAATGTGCTCCCATATATCTAACTAATGTTTCGGTTAATTCGGATAGGGAATTTGGGAATTAGACGATTTAATTTAACCTTTTAAACATACTCATTTCCTTAAAATTCACATTATTTAAAATTTCCATTTTTCACCAATTTTAAGTATTGCAATTCCAAATTGCACCAGTACACTAACCCATGTATGTGATATATCATGGTATAAAGGAATAAGTAAACATATGATTTAGTGTGACCCATATTTATGATCACCTTACGTGGAACACTTTGTGTGAAATGTTCCGGCGTTTGTTTGCTTGTCACGTTGAATTTCCCGACAAAAGCTTTTGCGTTGGCAGAAGAGAAACAGAACAGGGAAAAAGCTACTGCGAAGAAAAGTTGATGTTACGTGCTCAGTAGAGCTCGCTTATTGATTTTTTCTTGGATGCAAGATGTTACTTTGATGCGTGGGCATAAATCGAGCCCCCATATGGCTACTGCTACCGAGAGGAGTGCAACAAGACCAGAAAGTTTGCTGTAGGAAGACGAGCATGTTCGATATATCCCGATTTGAGTACTAAAAGAATGATGGACTGACCTGCTCAAGATAGAAACGCAGTTTGTTTTTGTTTACCTTCCATAAAGCAATGCACAAGAGGTCTTGATAAAAAAAACAACAAAACAAGCAGCATTGCACACTTTCTCCAGGGGAAGGAATTGGCTCTACTTTGGGTTTAGAGAACATTTTATTAAATATTTTTGGAGAAAGTGATCTCTTTCCTTTCGAGTGAAAGTGAAAAATGGAGCCCCAAAATTTCAACCCGGATAAGGTGCGGAGAGTGGCCCTCCTGGATCTTGTGTTGACCGTGGCGCTGGTCGTTCACATAATTTACTTCACTTTATATCCTGCCTTGACCCAAAATTATATGGAGGTGGAGGAGAAAGTAGTAACGGAGAATCCGTGGTTACTTTGGTACGGACAAGAAGCACAGACTAAACCTCCGGACACGGAGAAAACTAGTAGACCTCTGCTATGGACATTTCTTGGAGCGGTTATTCTCTTCGGGGTGATTGTCGTTCTGGCGGCGGTTGTCTTACACAAATCTGCTAGCAAGGTAAAGCTATTTTAATTTAAAGGGGCTTATCAAGGTGTTACTAAGACTAAAATTTTTTTTTTGTTTTTTAGAAACTCCATCCTGGCGAGGCGCTTCCCCTCATTCAGTTTTGGATGCACTGCAACTACCTAGCTTTATTAACGACAGTGGTTGGATTATATATGATGCTGATCTTTATTGCGCAGGGGTCGAAGACGCAAGGATATCCCATGTTAACACTCCTCTTCTATTTCGGAATCCGTCTAATTTTCACTGTGACCGTATTTCGTCAATTACGGATTTTGAGAGGTCCTCAGCCGGAAGAAACAGTGGTTGCCCCAGTATACGACGGCGTAAGTCAATTAAGGGAATTTGTAATTTTCTCCGTAAATAAATGATTTGGTGGAACACTAAGTTTTGGGGCTTTATTTCAGTCGGATGGCAAGACCTGGCGATACGCTCAGGCCAAAGGGTATATGATACGTTATGAGTGGCCTACCGAGACCAGAACCCCCCATTTTAAATCTGGGCCCGTACAAAGGCGGCAGAATGTCGGGGCCAAAATGTCAATGTTTGGCACCTCAAACTGTGTAAACTGGAAAGTTACAAGAAGATTGAGTGTTTCTTGATGGCGAAATTGACGGGGACAAGTTGGTAGCTGATTGCAATTATGAATTATTTTTAATCATTTAATGTGTTGTGCTGAGCTAAAAACAACTTGTAAATAATATTCCTGTTTATGCAACTTCTTTTTGTGTACAAACTTTAATGTAAATGATTTTCAATGAACGCAAACCTTCCAGTAATTTCTAATATGTCTTAATAATAAAGTGGTGTCGAGATTCAAAAACGAATGGTACATATCAATAGGGATATTTCAAAGGATAATTATTTATAACGGACTAATGGTGAAATATAAAGGGTGCTATTATTCCATCAATTGCCAAATGTTAAATATTTTTAACGTCGAAATGTAGTTAAAGTTAAGAAAATTTGAAATTGTTGATTGTCATATTTCTTCAACATTGATAGCTAGTACTGATAATATTAATATATATGTACATTGTTGTTCCTTATAAATATAATACCTAGTTCTGAAATGTCTTGTAAGTAAGTATTAAGCAGGGAAGCTAGAATTCTTTGACGAATTCGGAAATTTTACCAAGGCTTGTCCTTGGTATAAAAGTAACAATTCTGAGTACAATTTTGCAAATATTTTTCTTCAAAAACATTGTTTAATAATATTTACATTCCGCTATGTCGGTTTGAATGTAAAAAATGCATGTACCTTGTGCGATTAATTTTATTACTGTTGTGCACCTTATGAAATAAATAAATTTGCTATTGTTCCATGCGCATGGATGCGCATGGAACAATATGCGTCCTTCTCCATTCAAAGATGGTTAACACATACAACATGCAGTTCCGGTCTATTCTTCATATTTAACATTTCATGCTCTAACATTAAAAAAAGGTTTTTATCATTATGATGATGTTAAATAGCCTCCCATGAGACTATACCAGACTTTTGAATAGACGTAGCGTTAGACAGGGAATTGGGATTTACTCGCTAAGATGACGTCATAAT
>JAHZNE010004717.1:0-16847 GCA_027744055.1 Callyntrura sp. NNG-2020 | reverse complement strand
TACCAGAACTCTCGAACATGAGCAAACCGCAATGATACTTATATTACTATTACAACCTCTTCAGAACACTAGTGGGTCCCATACAAACATTCTTCTCGTTTGGTAATATTGGCAAGGCATATAGTACCGGGGGCATTCACACTATACGTCTGATACCAAACCTAACTACAACTAACGGGGTAATTTTTATAAAAGTGGTATTCCACCGACGGAATCTTTTTGTTCTGGCATAAATTTTAACTCATGTCCGTATGAACGGCCCCATCCAATAAACCTTGTGTACTTAAGTTATTCATAAGCGTTTTCGCCCATTCTATGTATGTTTTCTCACGAATCTAGTCGTTTAACGTTATGTATTCAGTATTCACAAATAATGAACAAATTGTCTCTATATTTTATTCAGCTCGTCTGCTCCGTTAACCACGCAGCGTTGTCTTGTCCCACGACGATAAACAACCACAATACCTCGCGTAAAGAGTTCTTTTGCCTTTCGTGCCACATTGAATGAATGTACGAGAGCTCTCTCAAGGAAAATAAATTGTTGGTATTCCTCCTAGCATAAAAATGCTCGCATGTTTACTCCTGACAAATTCATAAAAACTCTTTGCATCATCCTCCTCCTCCTCCTCCCAAGCACCATTGACGTCACGTCGAGCAAGTTTCCACGTATGGCTACGTTGAGCCATCAAATTGTTCTACATTGAAAGGAAATTGGCGTGCTGAGCTCAGATGAGAGAGAGTGTGTTAATATACAGGCAGGATGATACTATTCTTTTTGCGCTGTGGGTTTTGTTGTTGGGAAACACGACGTGTTATTGAGGAAGGACAAACGGAATATATTGAAGGCGACCAGCCAAAATTTTACCATTTTGTGAGAAAACGCTGTAGTGACAACATCACCAGAGAAGAAGAATAACAACTTGAGTCGAGTTTAAAATCGAATTTTTAAAAATAAAGTGAGTTTTTTTCTGAAAGAAATTTCTACCGCTAAATATTAACCGTCAAAATGTTGAAAGGATTCGGGAAAATGATGCTAGACAGCGTCGACTTTTCTGGCTACGAGAGTGTGCCCCTGCACCCCACTCCGGAGCCGATTTGTGCGACGGAGGCCCGTTTCGTGCTGCCTCACCCAGTGACCCTCCGTTTGAGTGAAAAGGTGTTTTCCATTTCGGGGGATGACTTTTCCGTCAAGTGTGCCGCCACTGGCGTGACCTACTTCAAGTGTCAAGGGAAGGTGTTCAGCTTGCGGGAGAAGAAGATTCTTCGGGATAACGCGGGCGTGCCCATCTTGAACTTTAAGGAACAGCTGATTGCCATCACGGACAAGTTCAACATCTACGCCGGGGATAACTCCAGTCGGCAAATTTGCCAGTTCCGGACCAAGTACACTTTCGTCAAATCCAAAATGTCTACAGATTTCCAGGACGTGTGCACTGGACATCAGCGACATGTGGTGCTGAAGGGGGATTGGCGGGACAAGCGGGGGGTGATTTACTGGGGAGAACCCAAACAAGGGGGGATGCCCATCGCCAAGATTTACCGACAACACACCATGAAGGGCATGTTCGCTGGGACGGACGACTACTTTTTGGACATCGCCCCCGGGGTCGATATCGCTCTTATGGTGACCATGTGCATTGCTCTGGATGAGCACGTTCGGGATAGCAAGCGAGATTAAAGTTTAAAATAAAAATATTTTTAGAAAATATTGCTTATACGATTTGCCTGTAAATTTTGAAATACACCGGATTGATTACCTCACAGTTGCTGAAGCGTTATCCCTGAAGGGTGATAAGTGCCATAAAGACTGAAATCTCTGTTTATTTTATATATATCTTATATCTAGATTTATTATTACCATTTTAAGTTTATTCAACTTTCAAGTGTTGTCATCATTTACCTTACGCTGTATTAATTTGCCGTGATGGGAGTAATTGTACGCAAATTACAATTCAGTTTCACTGGCAGAGGTACATAATAAAATTGTGCAGCTGAGCCTGTAAATTGTGTGTGTAAAACTTTAAAACAGCTTTAATGTAAAATTAGGTCGACATCGCTTCAATGCTTACTCACCGTTGTAAAAATGTCAGGATTTTTTTTCGTTTTTGACCCTATGTCACTGTACTTATACAAAGACCGCTGATAAACCAAAGCTGCCTTTACTCACGTTCTGTAAACATTAAACGCGACTAAATATAATCTCTTTTAAAATGAGATTTGCTACTGAGCTATTACCTTGTAAAATTTGTACATACCAGTATACTATACCAAATTGTTATTAATTTTTTACGTTAATGTAAAAAACATACGGAAATTATATAAATTGTATGAAATGTACCATTATTTTAAATGGCCCGATATTAACTGTCATAGTGTAGGTATACAATAAAATGTAAAAAGGAATAAAATTGAGCAAAACACGCTTTTCACCAATAAATGACGAATATGATAAGGGATTATTTTTGTTTTTGGGAAATTTTGCAAGTATAATTGTCTAGGTGCATCATCGCAAAATTTTGATTTGAGGTCTGATACATGTGTAATGTAGTGACGTTGAGTTGTCTGATTTCAGAGATTGCTCAGCGCATTTAAATGTTCATATTCCAATTGGAAAAGAGGAAAAGGAATACATGAATTTGAATGATGAACAAGTCATGCTTACTTGGAGGTAATTGGAGAATAAATAAACGCAAGAAGGAATAAATCACAGCACATCTTCTTGCACAAATGCCAAGGACAGTCTTGACACACGGTTTACACAAAAAATTGCATGGTAAATTTAATTCATATTTCCGACAATTATTCATGTTGGTACAATGTTGGCCAGATGTATTCGTACTTCAGAATTGTTTCGTAAATCCGGAAAATCGGAGTGACGCAAGAATATCGTACATCAAAAAGTAAAGAGAATTTAAAGTTGCACTTTTGAAAGGACATTAACTGCCTATAAATATATTTGAAATTTAAATGGCGACCATCGTATGCTGCTTCCCGAGAAAATTTGCTAAACTCGCACGGCGCTATTGAAATGAACGATGTATTGAATTTGCGTGTCTGTAAACACGAGTTTGGATCACGAAACCGAACAGCTTGTATATATGAGAGGGAAAAACCGCAGCTCAATAGATTTTTAGTGAGGAATGATATCATGGAGAGAGAAATCGTCAAATCAATCAATATTCTATAAACTGAGCGTGACAATGCACAACATACATGGAATAAAGGAGAAAGATAAAATATGGGCCGTGCAATATTTCGCCCTCTATTTGTGAATGGGATTTTTGTCCAGTTATGCATTGGCAGAAATGCTGCAGTCAAAAAGATAATAGTTTTACTTACTCGATACATGCATGACGGCCCAAGATTGTATGAATATTTTTTGTCGGGCAATGATTATGAGTTGACCAAATGTTTACCTAACACGGTGTGCATACTTGCCTCCAAATTAAGTGTGTACATATTACATGAACGACCCCTACCACAAAATTTGCACGAGTTTATCATCATTTTAGTTAGAGGTAAGGAGTATTGCAAAAAATGTCATAATGCAATTTATTAATTAAAAAGTAATGCTGCAGTCAAAAAGATAATAGTTTTACTTACTCGATACATGCATGACGGCCCAAGATTGTATGAATATTTTTTGTCTCGGAATGATGATGAGCTAGACCAAATGTTTACCTAACACGGTGAGCATACTCGCCTCCACAAAATTTGCACGAGTTTATCATCATTTTAGTTAGAGGTAAGGAGTATTGCAAAAAATGTCATAATGCAAATTATTAATTAAAAAGTCATTAAAAAGAAATCCCCGCCAATGTTACTACTCCACATTATTTTTCTTACATCATCAATTTATCTGGTCCAGACGAGTCCACTTGCAGTATATTTTGATGTTACTTTTTCATGAGACCATACCTTCTACAATCCTCCGTGAATAAAAGTGTAAAGCCCCCCTAAAACAGAGGGTGTGTCTCTCTTTCTCACTGCGACCATTGCTCTAGTTTTTGTAGGTTCACTTCAACTTATCTGATAACAACCGTCCACTTGTGTGAAACAATGCTCGTATATTAATACACGTACCCACTTTTTCTGATGGTCAAACCGGTTAGCCATCAGCACTTTTGTCGGGCACATTACAGCGGTCAACATTTTTATGATTATTACATTTTCTACACTTATCATACGCACACATACATACATATTACCATGAAATAGTGGCACGCTTCAGGGGCGATATACTTCACTTTTCATGTGCAATTATTACTTATCTGTATCTCTCTGGAATTCTCATTTTAGATACTCCAGCTTGCCAAGTTGATATTCAAGGTCACCGCAAATGAAGACAAGCAATTGTACATGTCAGCATATATTATCTCGCAGTCAGCAATTTTTTCAGTAATGCAAAAGCGTAAGATCTCCTTATCAGTATCATAACCTACCTCAGCTCGGATAGGTAGCTACGCAATTACGAGCCACATTAAATTTCAAATTTTTCAAATAATACAGCAGAAAACCAAAGTGATTGTGTCTAATTGGTCTGACCATTATAATTTGAAGCAGCTAACCTCAGTTTGTGTCAATTTGAATAAAAAATTGAAGAAAATAACTCTAAAATGATTTTTCCTTCAGTTCTCTCATTAATTTTGCTAGGATTCGCCTCTTCCCCGTTGGTGGAATCCAAAAATATCTTGTTTTTCCAACTCGTCGGCTCCGTGTCACATCGCAGCAGTATGTGGCCGTTAGCCGCGGGGCTGGCCGATGCGGGTCATAATGTCACCTACATTTTCCCCTTCCGCCGACGACCCGGCAGTCACCCAGGAGTGGAGGAATGGGTTGCCAGTAAACTGGTCGCGTCAACAGAAGCGTTCTCCGAAAAGTGTGAAATCAATCTTCGACTCAACAATACCATAAAACAGTTTATGTTTGATAACATGCTGAGAGTGCCCCAGTTTTGCGCCGACTTTTACGACAGCCCGGAAACACAAGCGATATTGGGGCAGCCCGACCGGAAGTTTGACTTGATAATCCTAAACGGGGCCATGGGTCAGTGTGGCTACGGTCTGGTGCACCACTTTAAGGCGAAGCACATCATTTTCCACCCTCTGATGGTGTCCTTTCTTTACGATTCCTTTGGATTGGTCCCGGAGACCTCCAGCATCCCCGATTTTTTGTTTCATCCCACCGCCAGTGAACTAAGGACCTCGTTGTGGAGTCGCACTTTAAATACCATGTCGCCCTTCATATGGAGAGCGTCTTATTTGTACTGTACGGGACAAGCAGAGGCGGTTGTCAAAGACAGGATGAAAATATACGAAACTAGCAGCAGCGGCAGCATGCCCAGCTTTGAGGAAATGGAACAAGAGACCAGTTTGGTACTACACAACTCCTATTTTGTGGAGGATTACCCAATCTCCCTACCACCCTTGTTTGTATCTTATTCTGGACTGTCGTGTAGTGAAAAAGAGCGCTCCAGTCGAAAACCGTTACCAACGGTTAGAAGAATATCTTTATAGTAAAATTTTTATCATCTTCATTTTTAATAATTGCTTCATATAACAGCATGTATGAATTTGCAGGATTTGGAGTCCTTCGTAAATGACCCGGCTAGTACGGGTTTCGTCTATATCAGTTTTGGAACGGCGGTACACGTTCACACTATGCCCGTTGACCTGAGAGATCAGTTTATGTCCATGTTTCGAGCGTTTCCTAATTTGAAGTTTTTATGGAAATGGAATGGGCCTGTGCCGGAAGGTACACCAAAGAATGCTTTGCTCCAGCCATGGTTTCCTCAGGCGGATGTACTTGGTACTACGGTTATGAAAATGAAAAACAATCTGTTTACGAACAGTATATATTGTCAATTTGTATTTCTAAACGTCATTTATAGCCCATCCAAAAGTCAAAGGTTTCATGACTCAAGTAGGTCGACCAAGTGCCCAGGAGGCTATGTGCTATGGGGTACCAATGATCGCGGTGCCGATGTTCGGTAAGACATTCGTACCGATCATTCCACATCTTACCATGGCGTTTGTTAGAGTAAAAAGTTATTTGGATTAACTGTTGAAGCTGATCAAGACCAGAATGCGCAGCGACTAATAGACCACGGTGTTGCCGTTAGACTCAACCTGGAGACCTTATCTACGGAAACAATGATTACTGCCATTCGTGAGATAACAGAGAAGGAAAGGTTGTATGTATTAATATATACCCCTATCGTGAAGAGGGAATCAATTCGCTCTTAACTTTTCAATGTTTTTACAGTTATAGAAATGCTGCTCTCCAGCTATCTACAATGTATAGGGATCGTCCCATGGATCCCTTGGAGAATATTTTATACTGGGTGGAGTATGTCTTAAAATATAATACAACTTTAATGCAGCCCCTGTCAATGAAACAGGCCTGGTGGCAACGGAGACTGTTGGACGTGTACGCTGTATTAATGGGCATTCTTTTAGTAATTTTGTGTGTCCTCAGTTTTGTAGGGTACTTGATTGTAAAATGTATAGCAGGACTGTGTAAATCGTCAGAAAGTGTACCAGGTGTTGGGGCTAACAAAAAGAGAAACTAAGAAGGTGAAAGGCATGTGTATAGATATAATTAAATTTAAAGCATGTTGCTTCTAGTTTGTTCCAATATGTTCCATCGGATCGCGATTTATTTTGTTAATTTAAATCTATATATTGTGTCAATTGTGTACGGGTATAACATATTCAAAAAAGTTATTTTGATTTGCATTCTAATTTTATAGCTTAATATTTCATATACGTGTATGCTAGTATATTTTCACAAATATTGAGATACATGAATAAATTTACATGTGTACCTTAAATATTTATATACCATAATTTACACATTAAGCAAAATAGTTATTCGCCAATATAAGTTGATTATATGACCCTTCAATGATATTTTGCAAAAATAGGTTCTCCAGACACACCATTTACCCAATACATCTCATTTCTTAAAGGCCTATCACGTTATTTTTTTTAAAATAAATTATCTGCATTTAGAAACACCGCTGGTATCACGGCAGCATCCCAATTTAAAATATGTTGACATAAGTATTTGATTCTATACAATGTAGACAATGTGCCACAGGTGAAAAAAAATCTGACCTTGATGCACTACACTGTTTATTAAGCCATTAATTTGATATGATTATTACTGCAATGTAATTTTATTTTGAAAGATGTTTCCTTCCTTACATGTAAACCTCTATGGCACAGTAGTCAATACCTCCGTCAATGTGTCGCACATAAATCGAAAGCTCATGAATTGGGCATTCGAATAAAATGTCATTTATATAGTAGTAGATACAACATCTTGAGATATTGATACAACAAAAGTGGCAAAAATTTCGTGAACGCACCTTGAATTTTATACTTCTAACACATCAAATTGTGTGCTGAATCAGCTTATGTAATCACCACTCATTTCTTTTTACATTACCTACCTCAAACATTAAACTGTGAAGACTGTAATTTAACGTTGGCGATATCTATAGGCCTAAGCTAGCGTATGCAATACAAAGCCTCAATGTAATATTTAACAGTTTCGATTTATAATTGTTACATGTCACATACTGCTGAACGAAGCAAGGAAATAAATAGCATGTACGTATATAAAGCTTATGCCACATTTGTAGTCACATTCTCATATTTAATCCAGTAGTGCTAAATTAACAGTCTGCCCAATAATTAAATTCTGACATTCCAATGTTGTACTGGTATTTACAAAATTACTGTCCCCCAAAGCAATTTTCAGTGAAGTAAATGTTCGAAAGTTTTTCTTATTCGCTGATGATACCATGGCCTTTTGGTGCTGAGATTTAATTTTCCAGAGTATTTCCTGCGATTTGTCTTGTATTGCCGCTAAAGTGCCGTAAATGATTGTCAGACAGACTAACATAGTAAGTCCAGTGTATCCAAATATGACCCTTTTCTCGGGAGGCAAAAATGTTCCCAATGCAATACAAGCGTACATGCTTAAAGTACACTCACAAACAATGAAGAGTAATACACAAAGGGTGCTTCTGCCATAAATGCGGTTGTATATCCGCACAAATATTTGCATATGCTGGAAATACCTACATCCTGTGGCAAATCCTATTTGTGCCTTCTGCAGTACCAGGTCTAAATAGGTATGCAGGCAATTAGATTGAATTATAATTCCGATGCTCATTTGCGCCAGAAAGCTGTTTAGCATGAAAGCTCTGCAAGACAAAGTTATACCGCCAAGGAAAAACATAGTTAAGGAGGGTGGTAGAGAAAGCGGATGCCGAAATAAGGGAGAACTGTCTGGGATTAAAGTTGAATTAATGTTGCAACGGCTTATAAGAAAAAATCCGGGCTGAACAGGAACACAAGGACGACGAATGAAAGAGACTTGGCCCATAACAGGAATGAAAGTACCCGCAAAAGTGAGAATTTTGATGAGCGGAACAGACAAGCGTTCCCGAATGCCGACTTTATCCTTGTCACCTTGAAATGTGTCTGCGTACAATATTTTGACAAAATTTGTAAACGACAATTTGCAAATATATATAACGTCACGGATAAATTCACACAAAGTACTTAATTTGTCTGCAATATCAGATATTTGTGATGGCAGACTTTATAATTTAAATGTTATAAGCAGTTTAACCGAAATTACCTTGTTTGTGCTCCCTTTCAAATGACAGCATGCCATTGAGCAGAGCTACAATGCCCTGTCTGTTTGCCCCTTGTTCATACATTGCGTAACAAGAGCATGCAGAAAATAATATGTAGAACCAGCACTGTAGCAGTTGCGGAATAGATAATGCCTTCCAGATATGCACCGTTTGAGAGAATGAAACCACGGTGAACATAACGACAATTATAAGCTTAACCCGAATTTGTTGCAAGTTTCTGGAGGATTTTACAGCAAAACTTTGTGTCTTTGGGGAATAGCTAAATGGAAGGATGTTCCAAATATCAAAAATTTTATGACATTTTATCATAAGTTGTATTGCCCCTTTTTGGTTTTGTCCTAACAGCAACATTGTGAGAAGGTAAGGTAGGATAAAAATTTGAGCTGTTACTTCACGCGAAGCACTGAGCCATTTATGAAGCCGTAAAAGTTATGACGGATCGTAGCATAGGACTTTCCCCTTTAAAACATTTATTAAGCACTCAATTTGGACATTTGGATGACGTCGTACAAATAAAATTGTGAGATACCATATCATGATAAGAACGCTTCCTAGCAATTTACGTAACTGTCAAGTAGATATACATATTTCCGTAAATGATCGAGCAAAATAGCTTTATAATTTATGACCGTAATAATCGCATATTCTTTTGTATTTAAACTCGGCTTTATACTACCAAAAATCGCAAAATCATTAAAAATGTATGAGCAACTGGCAAAACGCGAACAGCAAAAATCGAATAATATTATATGTTACTTCTATGGAGAGAGTTTTTAATTACTGGTTTATTGATTCCGATTTTGCTTGAACCATGACCACAAAATTCTAGAAATTAAGGCATTGACATAATATCTTTCCCTGCTGTGGTATGGACTAACATATGGCATTTGTTTAGTCATTAGATACATGCCTATTTCATTATTCAGTAGATTTTGTGAATTTAAAATTATAGTTAAAGCTGTCTTTGGTTTAAGCTATACTTTTACTTTTCTGTCGTTGAAATCTACGTTTATTTTAAGCAAAGTATTAATGATAGAAGAAAGACGAAACTTTCAACAGTCAAATGAAGTACTATTGATATGATCAACCCATGTCAAACCTTCTGCTTTAAATGTTTGCTGAAGAAATTTAATTTACATGAAACGTTTGACAGCTAGTTACGGTAATGGTTTGACCTTGCTTGAAGAACATTGTAGATAATTGTTTCTGCAAAATTGGCTTTAACCAAACCGTGGAATTTCATCATTTTTGGGAAGACTTCTTTCGATTTTTTGAGTTTATGTCCTTATAAAATACACACTCATAAATCGTTGTATAACAAACCTCACTATGATTAATAATTACGTTATTTTGAAGAGATCCATTAATGTCCTTTTCAAAGAAAAAAGCAAGCATAATTATCCTTTTAAAGTTACCTAAGCCACCTAACGTGTCAACATAATGGAAGTGAAAATATCAAATAAACTGCTTAATTTCATTTTTTAGAAATAAAATGTTTAGCGATCGCACGAGGAAAGAGTTTCTTATTAAAAATGCATATAGATGACAGTGAAAGTACGTATATTACAATTAATCAAACTACAGTAGACTTACTCATGTTAAAAATGTATTCCAATTCCTAAAAGCTTTTAAAGAATAGTGTAATACCAGCTGTAGTCAACTCAATATGCTATTATCTTAGAAGACACATCCAAGCGCGCGTAAGGAGAGTTTGTTCTGAAAACGCTTTAATAATGCACTATAAAAATTTAATGGGCTATTGATTAACGTGGTCGGTTCTTACTTGGGTGCACAAAATTTTAATGACCACATGATTATACACCAGTAAAGCGTTACTACTGTTCTCCAAACACTTATTAACCGTAAAGCTGATGTCCAGCGGGATATTCCACGACCGCATTAAAATTAAGGATTCTCCGCTATTGTCCACCACAACAGCTAGAGTAAATAATATAATAGGCAAATAAAAACAAAAATAAAATCACTAAAACGACTATCAAGTGTTTGATGTAATGCATATGTAATAAGAAGTTGTTTGTCATATCCAAATTTTCAGCAATAACTGCTTAAATGTTTGAAGAACTTGCATCACCCTCGTGACAAATATTGATTCCTCGTTTTTGCACGCAAACAAAATTTCAAACTTTTCCAAGTTTACAGCTTGGATAAACTAAATTTCAACTATATTATTAGAAGCTCATACATTTTGTGTATATAACCTTCCTTGTTGCCTAATCATCCGAAACGGTTCATTAAAATATACAAAATTAGTTTAAATGTAGTCAAGAACCTATCGCCGTGCGATAACGAGGAAATAATCCTAGACGCAGGGTTTAGTAATAATGAGGTCGACCTGACTTCCTTTAATCGTAAATGTAGAGTCATCATTATAGATATGAAATTATACATGTCAGATTTACATACTTTTGCGCTGGTTCATATAGGAACCAACAGTAAGCTATGCAGTCAGTGAGAAACTAATCTAAATGTCAGGTGATCAATTATTTCGGTGAAATATTGATAGTCTAAAAGGCTGTAAATAAGAGATTATGTGTCGTAACGATTTTTCGGAAAGAAGAGTACTAATGAATTTCGTTTAAAATGGATAATGTATTTACCCCTGTTGAGTCTACATTGTTAGAGTACATCTAAAATAGTCTAAAGTAAAGTATAAATTTAGAAGTGTTTACAATCTGTTTGATTGAATGTTGTACAAGTGTTATTGAATACATAATTGATGTTGTAAATTATAAGTACTCACATTATTCATAGTAAAACTCATATGATTTTCAAATTGAAGTTTATTTTGTAAGGAATGTAATAATGGATAAATATAAATTTAGCATATTAAGTCATTTCATGAAAACAAATTAGTTAAGTGGATCAAAATTTTATTTTTTGGTCGCTACACATATTAAGGTGATCATCATAATTGCAGTATCCTATAGATGTAAATACTTATTTATCTAAAATCCACTTATCACATTTGAACAGCATCAAACATTCTGATTACATGTGTGTTTTAATGAAGCAGTGCTAAGTTAACAGTTTGATTAATAATTAGACTCTGGCATTCCAATGTTGTACTGGAATCCACAAAATTACTACCCCCCAAATTAATTTTTAGGGATGTCAACGTTCGAAACGTTTTCTTGTTTAAGGGTGATTGCATAACCGTTTGGTGCTGAGAATTGATTTCCCACAGTATTTCCTTTGATCTGTCTTGAAATGCGGCCAATGTCCCGTAAATTATTGACAAACAGACAGACGAGGAAAACGCAGTGTATCCAAAGATTATTCTTTTCTCCAGAGGCAAAACTGTTCCCAATGCAATGCAAGCATACAAGCTTAAAGTACACTCGCAAACAACGAAAACAAGCATGCACAGTGTGCTCCCGCTATAGACGCGGTTGAACGTCTGGACAAATACTTGCATTTGTCGGTAGTGTTGACATCCGATAGAAAATCCTGCTTGAGTTTTCCGTAGGATTAGATGTAGGTAGGTGAGCAAACAATTCGATTTAATGATGACACCAATGCTCATTTGTGCAAGAAAGCTATTAAGCATGAAAGCTCTTGAAAATAGAGTAAAGCAGCCCAGGAAAAGCATTGTCAGAGAGGATGGCAAAGGCAAGGGATGATGAAGGAACGGCGAAGTATCCGGAATTAAAGTGGATGTAAAGTTTTCAGAGTTGCAGCGGCTTATAAGAAAAAAGCCAGGTTGAACGGGAACGCAAGGACGACGAAATACAGAGACTTGACCCATTATAGGAATGAAAGTACCCGCAAAGGTAAGGACTTTGATGATTGGAATTGAAAGGCGTTCCCTGGCATTTTTGCGGACTCCCTCGAACGCGTCTGCGGTAATATTTTGATAAAATTTTGTAAATTTATATTTACATTTGGCGCGAAAAAATTTAAAACGGTAAAACCTATCCCTTTAATGTAAAGCAGGATTAGAACGTAACATTGTTATAACAAGTTGTCTTGTAACGAAATTACCTTGCTGGTGATCCTTTTCAAATGAGAGCATACCATTCAACAGTGCCACTATGCCATGTCTGTTTGTCCCTTGGTCATATATAGTGTAGCAAGAACATAACGAAAACAAAATGTAGTACCAGCACTGCAGCAATTGGGCAATGGAAAGGGCTTTCCATATGTGCACTGTTTGAGAAAATGTAGCTGCTGTAAACGCAAGGACAACAAAAAGTTTCACTCGAATTATCCCCAGTATTTTAGGAGATTTGACAAAAAATTTGCGTGTTTTTGAGGAATAACTAAAAGGAAGGATGTTCCAAATATCAAAGATTTTAAGACATTTTATCAAGAATTTTAACACCCCCTTTTGATTTTGTTGTAACAACAACATTGTAGAAACAGCAGGGGAGAATAGACTTGTGGAGCCTGTTTGGACGAACTTCTAAACAATTATGAAATATAACAGGTATTTTGATGAGAAATGGGACATGGATATTATACTTAAAATATTTACGGGCTTCTCTTTTCTTGTTAGGACTGAAAATATCGGATGCAATATGCCAATAAATGTTTCCATATCTAACCGTTCATATAACTTTTCCTGAAATGTATGTCTCCTGAAAGATTCAAGGAAAGTCAAATTATAATTTATGATTGTCTACGATATAACTGTTATATAGAACTTATCATGATAGGATACCACGTATCATATTTTACAAAACTGTAACATGTGAAAGCTTAGCAAATGTGACCTACACTCATATTATATACTTATTCATGTTATAAAACAGACCATTACATGGACCGCTTTGAAAATTATCTAGTGTGTTGTATTGAATTTGTAATTGAATTTCTGCTAATTTAATCATTTAGATATTAGTTTAGTTTTTTTCAATAGTGCTCCATATGGAAACATTCAATGTCTTTTGTAATCGTTCTAGATTTTAGGTCGTAATATAATACGATGTAATTGAACATGTCAGGATGGACATCTCTTATTTACAAGTAATGCTTATAATGGTGCCATTATCAGCAACTTACTACTGGTAATACCGTGCGTGGTTTAGTATATATCATCATTTAGGATGCCACGAATATTTAAACAGGAAAAACTGGAAAAATAATTTTCTACAATTTTCAGCAATATGTATAATATTTATCTTAGAGAAATTAAAGCGAGCGAGTGAGCTCGATCAAGCTTTCCAAAATTTATAAGTAAAAAATTCCATTACACCACCAGTATGTAACTCAAGAGCTGGATAGAGCTGGCAAGAGCTATCATATTTATTGTTTCTCATAAATTGAACATCGATACAAAAACTGAACTGTAAAAACATCTAAATATTGGATTAGCAGAAAAAATAGGTATTGCCTGTTATCTGCAAAGTTGTTAATTAATCTCTCCAAATTCATATCATTTGGAAATAGGAAAGTAGCACACAGATAGATACTTTACTTCCCTATACATCTCATACAAACCATGACAATACTGGTAGATAGTTTATTCTGTGATATTCGTATTTACTTTTATACTATCTACACTAGCTATGGCAAAGATTCATTAATTTAAAAACAGTTGGAGAGATATTCCACCGACCATCGTCTCTATGTAAATGGACATTTACAGAATACTGTCAACACTTTACGGGCATATTGATATCAAAATGTATAGCTGATAAAATTCGGTGTATCGATGGAAAATGACAAAACTAGATATTATAAAGTAGAACAACTCTGCAGTATTACACAGAATTAGCTGGTTATAATAAATTTGAACAATAGAAATAATTGCTCGTTTTAAATCTTTTCTAATTACTTGTCTACGGTTAATAGTAGTAAACAAACTTCAACACAAATCACCTGGCTAAATATCGGAATTTGAGTTGATGGCGCCCTATTTTACTTATGAAGTCGATATAAATTTTTAACGTTGCGTACTGGCAAAACATATAAAGTGGGACAAACAGGGATAAATAAATAATGTACATTCCTGCTGTCAGTTAGACTCCCTTCCTTTTCTACTTATTACATTTCTTTTAAAATTAAGATTTTGTCTAAAACCGATCAAAGTAACTGTGAAAACCCACGACATATTGTAAATATAGTTTGGTTGCATAAAATGTATTAAAACCAATGTACCCAATTAGTGCTTTTACTTTGGCCAAAAACATATAGTGTCGATTAAAAGTAGCCTAAACGTTAAATATGTAAGCTCTACATTTGTTCACATGTTGACATTGAACAACACAATCGAAAGTTGTAAATTTGAGGTAGTTTTGCAAGCATTATTAAAGCAACTCTCTCTGGATTACTTTGAAAACCTAGTGCATCTAAACCACGTGACTCTTGCAACCAAAACAAATATAACATAATGTCAGATGGTCAGATGTACTAGGTCTTCATTTGTCTGCATTTTATGCTAAAATCACAATATTTAATATTTTTTATATATTATATATAATATAATATATTTTTAGTTTTTTCTACATAATTGCGGGTTCCAGAAAATGGAAAATTAAATTCTTCTCTATGAAAAGCATGTAGTAGTGACGGAAAATGAAAACAAGAGACCGTTATTTTCTGTGGTAGATGATCAACAATTTTTTGCAGAAGCAATGCTAACTAGCATTAGGTTCTCTATGGGTGAGATTAAACATAATCATATCGGTTTTCTAAATTCAAACTAATCTGAATAAGCTATATTGTTAAGAGGTTACTAAAATTAGGATGTGTAAATGTTGTTTTATTGCATTTCTTGCTTACATACAATTGTGCGGTACAATTTAAAATTATAATTCAATATTGGTTTTCAATTGTAATTATATGAGATATGTTAGTTATTTTGCAGCAGCCATACATATTACATCATGTACAAGATATTACATATACATATTACACTACACAAACAACAACACGCTGTTTTTTTAAATCAAGATTGTGGGCATGAAAAAATACATTTCTATTTTAAAATAAGGCATGTGAAATACTTGTATATCTTCTTTTCCTGGTTCCAGCAAATGATTAAAAATTTGGAGTTAATTAAACTCTTTTCGTTAATACATACTCAAACTTAAAATGTTCATAAAGTCCCTACAAGACAAAAAAATTGGAAAATGTTAAATAATTACATTTTTAATCGACATACATTCATGATTGATTGTAAACTGATTCAAACATTCTGCCACAAGTAAATTGATGATTTTAATAAAACTTCTTGGAATAGCACTGACTTGTCATTTTGGTCTAATGGTCTGTCCTTTAAAGACCTTATCAGATTGCAGTAATGGCATCGCTAAGGACTGACCAGGAGCTGGCATTATGAGATTCATAATATTAGAAGTCTCCTTTAACTTAACCGTTAAACTACCGAAATCCATGAAGTAGTGTAACTACGAATTAGTCCATCACCTGTCACTTGCCATAAAACATATGTTAAAAGTCTACATTATTATTCAAAACTAATGGTACAGAAGCACAAGCCACACCGAGAGCAAGATGTAACAATGAATAATATTCAAAATTGTCGATAAATTATTAAATGGATGCAAAATGGATGGATTATACTTTACGTGACCGCCCTGTTTGCATACAGCTATAGAGACATTAGTTTTATAGTCAAACGCCTATTATACAGTAAGCATAAGATACCATAATACGATTAAACTGAGATCGGGATCGATATGCCACGTACTATGTCTACCTATGGTTTATATGGCCCTATTGCATAGTACAGTGTTTTTATGTAATTCGTAAGTGCACGCTGCTATATATTTGTTTATATATACATAAATATTTATGTTTCCTTTCCATTTAGTCGAGCAGAGCTAAATTAACAGTTTGATCAATAATTAAATTTTCGCATTCCAGTGTTGTACTAGTATCCACAAAATTACTATCGCCCAAAGTAATTTTTAGTAAGGCGAATGTTCGAAAGCTTCTCTTGTTTGCTGGTACTGCCATGGCCTTCTTGTGTTGGGACTTGATTTCCCACAGTATTTCCTTTGACTTGTCTTGAATTTCCGCCAAAGTTTCGTAAATTAATGTGAGACAGACGGACGAGGAGAATGCAGTGTGTTATGTATTTACTAATAACATGTAATGCACGCTGTGACCGACGGTTACGTTTTACTGGTTTATTAATTACAATTAATAATAACTATTTACAGTACTCAATTTAGCTTCGCGCAGCACC
>JAHZNE010004716.1:0-12192 GCA_027744055.1 Callyntrura sp. NNG-2020 | reverse complement strand
CAAGAACTGCTGATAAGATATTCTTACCCTGTCCAGCGAATCAACCACATTAAAACAGAATCACTGCTGCTGCTGCTGAAGAAATAAAATACAATTTCAGTTAAATTATCTCTGTCGTTGTGCCACCAAAATGTGGAAAAAAATTATTTTACTTTTGAAGCTGCGCTCCCTCCTCGGCATACTTTTACTACCCTTGTTATTGTGTGAGTATATTTTGATTTACTAAAAAAAATTCAGAAGGCCCTGAATTCTGAAATCCCTACAAAGTGCTAAAATAGTATACTTTTGTGCAGGTGACTCCCACGGGGAACAAGGAACGTCCTGTGAGGCTTTTGGTAGCTGTTCTCAACTTTGTACAAGAAATACAAACGGACTCAACTGTTCCTGCCTGGAAGGATTCAAATTGGGGGACAACGGTGGGAGTTGTAGCCCCATTGGTAATGGCATGACATGATATGATAATTATGTCAATTCTGTGGTAAATATTTAAATATTTTGATAACATGATTGGTATTGGATTGAATTACCTCACAGACGACAATGCGAAATTCATTTACACCAACCGAGATGGCTTATGGGTCATGCCGGATTCAACAAAGGGTTATAGGGCGTCCCGGAAAATTACATCTGATGAGCGGAGACCCGTTGGCGTAACCTACGATGCCAGGAATAATATAGTTTATTACACGGATGCTAATTTGAACCAAGAAGCCATATATCGAGTAAATTTGCAAAACACTTCCGATGTGAAAACCATCGTAGATACAGGTATTGCGTTAATGTCTAAATTTTATGACCCTTCAGTAAATTTACTTTCATAATGTTTTTTTAATGATGTTTTCAGGAGTACTGCTACCAGAGGGCATAGCGTTTGACTGGATAGCAGGAAATATCTACTTTGCTGACTCGAGTAACTCCAGAATTGTGGTTTGTAAAAATGACTCCAACATCTGTACAGTTTTAATACAGGAGCAAGTCGACAAGCCTAGGGATGTTGCTCTGAACCCTAATCTGGGGTAGGTAAAAAATCCGAGGTGGTTTCCCTAATATCCTCTTCGTAGATGACTTATTGAATATTACTTTTTAGCATTATGTTTTGGACGGACTGGGGCAATGTTCCAGCTATTGTGCGCGCTGGAATGGATGGAAGTCTTCCCCTCCAAATTATCTCTACAGATATAAATTGGCCTAACTGCATTGCGGTGGACCAAGGGAACGCCAGAATTTATTGGGTGGACTCCCGGTGGGACAAGATAGAGTCATCTCGCTATGATGGAAAAGACCGGAGAATTATTATTGCTGGATTATACGTCAAGCATCCATTTGGGTTGGATGTTTTTGGCGATCGAATTTTTTGGAGCGACTGGAGTTCTCACGAGATCCGAGTAAACCCTTCAGATATTTAATTTTTTTAAATAAACCTACTCTAACAGTATAAGGCAAATATTTTTCCTATATTATAAAGAGCATGGACAAATTTGGCAAAAATGGCACATTTTTGCATTTATTTGACCCACTTACCT
This sequence comes from Callyntrura sp. NNG-2020, assembly GCA_027744055.1. Taxonomy (NCBI): domain Eukaryota; kingdom Metazoa; phylum Arthropoda; class Collembola; order Entomobryomorpha; family Paronellidae; genus Callyntrura; species Callyntrura sp. NNG-2020. The sequence goes on along the minus strand of JAHZNE010004716.1, from coordinate 10,669 downwards.
TGTTAAACGGACTGGCTGTATTTCACCAGGCAAACCAACCTATTCTAAGGTCAAATCCTTGTGGAGCTTCGACATGCTCTCACATTTGTACGCTTAGTCCTACTAGAAATTATACTTGCTTTTGCCCTGTTGGAATGCAGTTGATGGAGAATGGACTAACGTGTTTTGGTAAGTGCGTGTACTTTAAACATTGCTTCACTGCAGATTTTGAAACTAATGAGAGGTGTTGGTACTTAAGAAACCTGTTAACCCTGTATATTTTAGAACCAAATGCCACAGTTAAGTTAGTCGTTACAATCAGGGATACCCTCCATGTGATGCGAGTTGACACGATCGGCAAAAATGCTTGGGAGTCTATAGCTCTACAACCTAAAATTAAAAGCATCTCTGCCGTCGTATATAATCCTGTTAACCACACTTTGATTCTAAGTGACGGTCCGTCAAAGAAAATATTTGAGTATGGATTGTGTACTTTAAACATTGCTTCACTGCAGATTTTGAAACTAATGAGAGGTATTGGTACTTAAGAAACCTGTTAACCCTGTATATTTTAGAACCAAATGCCACAGTTAAGTTAGTCGTTACAATCAGGGATACCCTTCATGTGATGCGAGTTGGCACGATCGGCAAAAATGCTTGGGAGTCGATAGCTTTACGACCTAAAATTAAAAGCATCTCTGCCGTCGTATATAATCCTGTTAACCACACTTTGATTCTAAGTGACGGTCCGTCAAAGAAAATATTTGAGTATGGATTACACAGTAAACAGCTGCAGGTACTGGTGGACAAACATTTGGATATGGTGCAGTGCTTAGACATTGGTACGTTTTTTATAGTTAATTATTAATTACAGTAGAAATAATGTTTCAATTTTGGTCTCATACGAGGCCATTGAGATTTACAATACTGTGCTTGCAGCACTGCTTGCAGACATGACAACCTTGAAAGCAAAATATAAAAGTAGACCAAATTGAGTCTTGATTGTAAACTTTTTGCACCAAGTTTGACCATACAAGTTTCAAGAAGTTTAGTGGCGTAGCCAGAATCGAGTTTTGGGGATCAAACATATTGTTTTATATTCTTTTATTTATCATGCAAATTTTCGAGTTGGGGGAGGGGAGTCAAATGATCCTCTGATCCCCCTATGACTACGCCCCTGAAAGGAGTATTTTTGCTTTAAAAGGTTGTCAACCCTTGTAATGTAGCTTTTGTCGTTCCGTTTTTAATGATATATACATACCCTTATGTGATGACAATACGTAATCACCATTGCCCTTGCACGTTAGAAAAAACGAGCATATTTTAATATTGTTAAATATTGGGGAGAAGCAAAAAAGAAAAATGGCCCGAAAAAAATTAGAAAAGAATAAAAAAGCGAAAAAAGGGCAAACAAAACGGTGTGGCGTATCTTGGTATTGTGGTAAGACCTTTTCTCTAACTTTACAAAAAAAATGTATCTATGGCATTTGTTCTTAATCACCTGGTCTGATTTAGATGTCATTGGTGAAAATTTGTACTGGGTCGACAAAGGCCGCCAAACGATTGAAGTAATGTCCTTCCGTACTGGAGCAAGGGTCGTCATATCACAAGGCTTACAAGATGTTTTTGACATACTCATTGTCGCAGAAAGAAGGTACTCCCCAGAAACCATGACACCCCCATGAATCAAACAATGTCGCTCTATTTATTGTTATTTCTTTATTGACAGCGAGTTGTACGTAGCGACGTCTGGCGGGGGCAAAGGAAAAATCTACAAAATGTCCATGAACGGTCTTGACATGGTCGCCTTTCAACATTTTGAGAATGCAGAGCCTGTAGCCTTGTCATATGATCCAAATCTGGCAAATATTTTGTGGTAACAAATTAACGACGCTGAAACCAGCTTTTAAAACAATCATAGAGACTAAAGTCAACGTCGTCTCATTTTGCGTGTAGGGCGGATAAATTGTCCCATAATGTGACGTTGGTTTCCTTTACCGGTTCCCGATATGCCCAAATTACATCCACTTGGAATGCGGGTGGTCCCCCTTCAGACATCGCATTTTACGGAAATACCCTCTACTACATGGAAATGTTTTCTCCAAAGATAAAAGTATTCCACATGAAGGGTCAAAGGTACACTTCAGGGGAACTTCGTCTTGGTCCGGTGGCGCCACCTATGTCGCCTCCTGAAAACACAAGTAAATGTTGGCCAAAAATTGCGGTAATAAATCCAGATTTATCTAGAGTGGAAGACTTGCTTAGTGGTCACATGTGCGCCATAAATAATCCCCTCCGCAAACGCTGCTCCCACGTTTGTTTGCTGTCCAGCGACGAATTAGTAGGCTCTTGTTACTGCCCCGAGGGACTAACTTTAGGCGAAGACGGGAAAACGTGCGTTAGGCTGTCCACCTGTAGGCAAAATCAGTTTTTCTGTAACAGTGGCGATTGTATTCCAAAATCGTACGTCTGCGATGGAAAGGCTGATTGCGATGGCAGGGAGGATGAAATTAATTGCCAGAAAGCAACTTGCCCCCCACAAACGTTCCAATGCCCGCAAGATGGCGTCTGTATACCAAGTATGTTACCAGCATCATTTTAAAATTTAAAATATATTTCCGTTTTCAATGTTCTGGAACATTCTAAAATATGTGGGGGTGATGTCCTTTTCAAAATAGAACATTGGGTCTGCGATCAAGACGAAGACTGCAGGGGCGGAGATGATGAAGTCAATTGCACATTCTGTGATGGAGGTACATAACTGTCGTACCTACAAAAATTAAAGATCGCTTCCTATTTATATAATAATCGCACGTACATGTTACTGTAGCTGGGTTTAAATTTTCAGAATCGGATTTCATGTGTGAGGAAACGAAAGAGTACATTCCCAAATCCTGGCGATGCGACGGCGAGGTGGATTGTGAAGAAGACGCATTCGATGAGAGGGACTGCAGTCAGGCATGTCCAGTAGAGCATTTTAAATGCACTTCTAGTCATCGCTGCGTACCTCCTGCCATGGTACCATTTTTATTTCCCATTCAATATTGAAATGCAGCGTGTGTGTGCATGGAACATGCTCTTAAACAACAAAAATATTCCAGATTTGCGACAACGACAAAGACTGCGAGGATGGATCGGATGAGCTTAACTGTAATAAAAGTGTGTGCGGTACCTTGCATTTTATGTGCGTTAACGGTAGCTGTATTAACAATGCAGCGGTATGTGACGGGAAGCTGGACTGTAGCGATGGCGGGGATGAGGCCCATTGTAGTTCCAGTACGACTGTATCGACCATCGCGATACCTTCCTATAACGTTACAGGGTCCTTTAATAACAGCTCGATCACTTCGACTTCACAACCTTTATTAAACACGACGGGAATGTCCACTAAGAGGGTTTCTACTGGGAACAGGACTGCAACCATGCTGGAAACTCCTTCAACCTCTGCTGTTCCATTGTCCCTTGGCGGCATAGATGGCCCAGGGCAAACGGCGGTTAATATCCCAGAAGAATCAGTATATTTCTTGAAGGCGGTCGTCCTATTACTTTTTCTTTTTCTTGCAGTTATCCTAGGATATTATATGGTGTCGAGGTGCACCAAGAGAGAAATCCCATCAGAACGACTAGTGGTCAAAAGATGGTGAATTAACTCAATTATAGATGGCATTGGTTATTTATATGATTTTCTAAATATTTTAACTTGGCAGGACGCCCGGAAACCCTACTGGTCATAATATACCGGAAGGATTGTTGGTCCATCAAGATAATGAAGAGGAAACACTCTGCACCAGTAAAATAATCTTAGATGGTCGATATGGCATAATTAAAGGGGTAAACTTAAATGTACTTTTCTTCATAACATCGTGTGCTTACAATAACCTGATAGGAACCAAATGTGGAAGATGAGGTCGTTCTAATTAAGTGGAGATGATATTTATATTTTTTAGGAAAACAATCCAACATGTTCTAAGGATATGGAGAATACTTGCCCTACGACAGAGATAATGGATTCGGGTCTTCATTTTGTGTCGTTTAAAGACACGGAAAAGTTAATTCCTCCTGTCCTCTTGCAGAACAAATCGTCATAATTAAAGGGGTAAACTTAAATGTACTTTTCTTCATAACATCGTGTGCTTACAATAACCTGATAGGAACCAAATGTGGAAAATGAGGTCGTTCTAATTAAGTGGAGATGATATTTATATTTTTTTAGGAAAACAATCCAACATGTTCTGAGGATATGGAGAATACTTACACTACAACAGAGATAATGGATCCGGGTCTTCATTTTGTGTCGTTTAAAGACACGGAAAAGTTAATTCCTCCTGTCCTCTTGCAGAACAAATCGTCGGAATAATTCGTGCTTTATTGACATTCGGTTGTTTAGTGAAACCACGAATATAAATGTTTTTATTACTAAATAGTTTCATTTATCGAATAAACTGTGGTAGATGCACCGCATTAAAATGTGAAAGTAACTTTTATTTTGTGTTTCATTGCTATTAGAAATTTACGCAAGTTTATATACTTCATGTTATTTAAATATTATTAAAATAGGCTCATGGAATTTCGAACTCCGAAAATTTTCCCTGCAAAAATTATAGAATAATTGTAACACATTATAACAACAATTGGTTGCATTACTTCACAGCTACTGTGAAAGTTAAGTACGTGCAATTGCTGATCAATATTATATAAATGTAGTTGATATCGTATGTAAAATGTTTAGGTAGGTTATTACAGAGAAGAAAAAAAACTCTCTAAATACAGGTTAAAATGATTTGGCGGATGGGAGCAATTATGAGCATATGACACACACCCAACAGCACTTGCAATTAGTGAATGTTTATTTTTTTTAATATAACGGCCTCCATATATGTTAGTAACTACGTTCTCCCTATAAACTGGGTTTTTAAAGTTTCCTATCAGGACAACTTGAGGGTAATAAAGTATCGTGTACTTGTTTACTTAAATTATAGAAACAGGATCAATACATCAAAAATATATGTGATGTAGCAATCAAATTAGTTCCTTCCAATTAACATATCCCTTCAGTTGCTAATAAAACTAAATATGTAAATAAGACACCTCAGAAAACTACCTTAAGTAAAATTTAATTTCATGCACTTTTTCCTTTGGTTGTAAATATTTTATTTACGATGGGCTAATTTTTTATTTGTTATTTGAAATATTAAACTTTTATCACAGGTGCACCGAAACAATAGTTTTCCTGATTCCTAACAATAAATTTACCGTATTTAAAAGCATTTGATAGCAAAAATTAACTTTTAATTCCGTATTAACTATTCCAATGTTGCCCACATGAACCGCGAGTGGTTTGCAACTTTGAATTCTCCGTATCATCAGCATTTTATACCGCTTCAAACCGACATGTCGCAGCCAAATTTTGACAGCTCTTTTAGAGTCGTCGTTTACAGTGCAGCACACGTTAATAGTGGTCAGCAATAACGCAATTGTAACTATCACAGCGGCTAAATTCAGGCCCACTATTAAGGGAGTTTTAAGAAAGTATCCCAATACCAAGCTTATCACGCACATTTCAAGGATAATAGATCCAACACACAAGACGATGGCAATGCATTGCTTTTCAAAGGTGAAATATATATTCTTGTCTATTATCAGTTGTTGATGCAGGGCTACTACGGATGAAGAGATCCGTTGAATCAATAAAATTTTCTGGAGTTTCATAAAGGAAGCTCCTGATGTTAGAACTAAAATAAAACCCGTCCTAATGCTAGTCACCACTACATGTGTGAAAGTGAGTTGAACAGCAAATCGTAAGAAACGACCTATAGGGCTGTTACATTGGGTTAGCACACAATTTGAAGAGAAAAGAATCCAATTTGGGAGATGAGGGACGTAGCGCAGTTTTTGGTTAATAATTACAATAAACACATAAAGAGGATCCCAATTAATAAAACAACCAACTATGATAGACACATTGGGACAAATGGTAAGCAACACAGTAAGAACAGTAACAAAATATCCTATTTGGTCCGGTTTTGTGATCTTGGTAACGAATGAGCCTGAGGGTAACTGAGGAGAATTTTGTTGAATAATCGCCTTTTCCCAATTGTGACGACGTGTCCAACACGCTTCCGCTTCGTAACGCCAGTTGCAACGCCTAATGATTACGTCGCCGTAAATCAGAATCAGAATGTCAGCTATAAGGGAGGATGAAATGATAGGAATTCCTAGGATAGATATCAAAATTTGCTCAATTTTGACCAAAATCACGCGATAAGGCAAGGAAATGTAAATCGTACATAGTAGAAAGCTCAAAGTAAACATTTTCAAAAATATCAGCAATAGCATTTGATTTTTGAAGTTTGAATGGTTCAGCCACCATTTTTGTGAGGGTGCAGACCAACGGATAGGGTTGGGCAGAGGTTGGATTATGTTAGAGAGGTGGTTAATTTGAATACCAAGTAAAGTCAATAGAGTAGGCATTTTTAGCAGAAAGATATGAAAATAAAGCAGACAAATATGGGGAATATTTCAATAAATACCACTGAAGAACACAATTGATATAAAATATATCTCGTCTATTTTAAAAATATGAAAAATTGCAAATTGTATTTTAGAGCGTGTGTGTTTAGTTTGTCTTGCCATTTACGTTTCTGCTCAACGTATATAACTTGAAAACTACGCTGGAAACAAATATCAATGCGACTACATGGCTCAACATCGAATAAAATTATAGTGCTGTGGAATAAAATGAAATTTATATCGAAAATTTACGCCAACCACAGCTTTCTACTAACCGTTAAAGAGGAAGCGCTTATATTCAGCTGCAGTTACAAAATAATTTGTTCTTAAATTGCACCAATTCATTAATGAAATTACCGATAACTTTTTTCTTATATAATACCAAAGTAAATGGACTGTAGGAAATTTGTTCTGTAAAAAATAATTTCGGACATTAAATGTTCCCTTCAATTGTATTACAATCATTTACGTAAGACCCAAAGAGAAAATGGTTAAGTGTAAAGGCCAGGGGCTAATTCCCGTATGATTTTTGATGAGTATTATAATGATACACAAAATGTGGCTTTAAATTGAAATCAAAATTGTTGGCTAAAATTTCAATTGTGTAACTTTATTCTACTGTCTAGAGTGTGTCGCAGATATACCCAGTCATTTTCACTCTAATAGCGTATAGTTGCGCCATGCAGATTTATTAAGACGTTTGTTAAAAAATAATTTATTTGGCGCCTATGAAGTTATCAAAAACTACATCCACTCATACAGTGTATGCCTTTCGCAACCACAGCTAAAATCTTAAGGAATACGTTTGTATTGTGTCGTCATATGTGAATATACAAAGAGGGAAGGATGTTTTTAATTATAGATGTACTCTTAAATATACAAACAACAAGACACTTTAAACCAAAGAACAAAATCGCAGGCTGCAGGGTTTTGTAAAATCAGTATCCACCAAATTTGACTATGTAATTACATTAAAATTCATCGTGGTTCGTATTATGTAAAATTAAGCGAACATAAATGTACTGTAATGGAAGTTATGCTTGGCTGCTGGTTTTTCTTTCGAACTGGTTTGTGACGGTTAATGGAAATAAATTACGGAGCAGGTTAATATAGATGCATGCGGAAGCATTTTTTATAATCTGAAATTATGTAGAATCCAAAAAATGTTTACGTCAATTGAAGAAATTATCGTAATTTTTATCATCACAAAATTATCGTTCGGTTTTTCCTAATTGTAAGTAATACAGCCAATCAAATTTCGTTTCTATAAAAAAATTTGTAATTATTATTGGCATTGCAAGTAGACCAACAATCCTTTGCGATGGTCAATTTATATGTTACTAAATGTTATATTTTCGGTAATCAACCAACTGTAGCCTACTGCAAGATGTGCGACATGGAAAATTGCTAATAAATGTAATTCTATAAAAAAAATTGCGTGCATTTTTAACACTACAATGAAGTGTACCACATTTATTTGAATGTAGGCAATATTTCGGTAAGTCAGACGAAATGTATCGCTCGAGAAACGTCGTCGAGGCTTCTGGGCGCATCCTTATTTCGTGGAAGAACTTTTACGGCCCTTTGATGGCTCTGAGAACTCTGTGACGCTCCAACCAGCATTAGAAATTAACCCCACAAAAGGAATAAAAGGTTTACACATAGTCTTACTTGAAACAAGTTCTCTTCAGCCTCAACATGTTCGCTATGACAGATTATTTTGGGGAGATGGTAGGAGACATAACCCGTCATCCTGTGTTGATGTGTATGTGTATATTTAGTAGAATTTCTTCAAATATACCCACATTGTGAATTTGTTCAGTTTTCTCTCAATTTTTCCAATGTGAGCAGAAATTGAAAGCTGTTTTATCTTTTTTATGTATGTATGCACCAAAACAGTCCTACATTGTGAGCTCAGTAGTACGAAAAATCAAACACTTGCTTACTCATAAATATTCTTACTTTCATTTTACTACAAAAAAGTACATTCATGTACATTCATTTGGAAATTTGATAAAAGTCAAATCTCACATTATACACCACAAATATGACAAGTGAAGTTATTATAAAAATGTGAGTAATGCCATGTCGTCATAATTCCCGTTCGCTTTATACATTTTATTTTTTCAATAGTTATTAAAGATGCAGTGGTGTAACTTTTTGATAGCATCCAATGTCGAAGGCACAACCACTGTTGTTTGCAGCCTTAGCAAAAACCAAAATGTGCTTATAAAATGTTTGCCGATAGAACTAGTACTGAACTACATGATACACAATGTCACAAAAACGTTTTTATTTGCTGATAATGCTCTAAATTCGTCAAGGAAGCTGTAATTGCATCCGGGAAGGGTGAGCTAATGTCGTGCAAAATTTAATATTTTTGCAGGAGCTCAGTCAAGAAACAAGGTTGCCGGAACAGAGATGACAAGGGGGACAATTATATTATGATATCCTTCCTGCTCCATGTATCTCAAATTTAAAATGTTTGAAATTTGGGGGATTTGTTCCTCTCAACCCCCTGTTCCGGCAGCAATATTGAATGACAACACAATAGGATTTAGAAAAGTATATCATATGAAAAATATGCTCATGCCAAGAAAAAATTATCTCTGGGGGGTGCAAGGGGGGCATTTCCATCATGTAATACTATATAGCCCATTTTGGTCTTAATTCCTTAATGATAAATTTTATAATCAAGGGTAGCATGTTTGCCCCCCCTGGTTCCTACTACTATGTGTAGGAGTAGCACGCACAAAATCTTTTATTGTGCAGCATAGCGTGTGTATACAGCTCCAACAAAATGTTCATCCTGTCACAAGAACTGATGATAAGATATTTAACACTACGCCAGTGGCTTCCAGAGTCCAACAAAGTAAAAGTGACGCATTAACTCATTTGCTTTCAGGGACACTTGATCAAATACATTGCCGTGAATTATTACAAGTTATATTATTACTAAACTGCGTTCCACTCAAGTTATTTATTCTTTTTTCCTTGTCCTAACAAAAATGTGGGCAAAATGTATTTTTCTATTACAGTTGCGTTCTCTCTTCGGGGCATTTTTGCTGGCACTATTCTTGGGTAAGTATATTTTAATTTACTAATAAAACTCGAGGCGTCCTTGATTTATGAAGTGATCAGAAACACAGAATTTTAAAATGAGATTATTTCGTAGCAGGTGACTGTAAAGCAGAGCAAGTAAAATCATGTACCGTTTTTGGCAGCTGTTCCCAACTCTGCACAAGAAATACAAACGGGATAACTTGTTCCTGTCTTGAAGGATTCCAGTTGGGGGAGAATGGATGGAGCTGTGACCCCATCGGTAAAAAAGTTTACATATACTACACTGTAGTTCTGGGTTAAATATTTAAAATATATAGTAATTTAAATGATGATGATTTAATTGAATGGGTGTGATCAACAGACAATAATACCAAGCTCATTTACACAAGCAAAGATAGCGTGTGGGTCGTTCCAATTTTTCAAAATGGAAATAAGGCGCCAATGAAAATTACATCGGATGACCATAGACCTGTTAGTGTCACGTACGATTCCAGGATTAATGTTATTTATTACACAGATACGCTTTTAGGCCAAAAGTCCATACATCGAGTAAACTTACAGAATACCTCAAATGTTGAAGTCATCGTAGATACAGGTAATAAATGAATGGTTATAATTTTGCAAGCACCCCAAAATATCCTTAAGTGTGGCCGAAGGGGGTCATTAAGATAGAACATGACTAAGATAGTCACAAGCATATTTAACTGCGCATACTTTGGAGGTTCATTTAAATATTGCATAATGACACAATTTTTTCAGGAATAGAGCTTCCAGAAGGCATAGCATTCGACTGGATTGCCGGAAATATCTACTTTGTTGACTCCAATCACTCCAGAATTGTGGTTTGTAAAAATGAGTCGAACATGTGCTCAGTTTTACTTCAGGAGCAAATGGACAAGCCTCGGGACATTGCTCTGAATCCTAATCTTGGGTAGATAAAAAACTCATTGTAAGTCATTTGCTTAAAAATTATGTTATTGCTAACATTTCATGTTTTTTTCTTCAGCATTATGTTTTGGACCGATTGGGGCAGCGACCCCGCTATTGTTCGTGCTGGGATGGATGGATGTCGTCCACTCCCAATAATTTCTACAGATCTTACTTGGCCTAACTGCAT
>JAHZNE010004715.1:0-23694 GCA_027744055.1 Callyntrura sp. NNG-2020 | reverse complement strand
CAGTACTTTCCTTTTCCTCTACGGCATGTCACTTTCTGCTTCGTTGAATACCAGTAACCAAGTTTAATTGTACTGTACAGAAAAGCAAAGTACAACTTATGCAGACACGTTAATCATAACTTGAAAAGATTCTAAGAAGTAGGATGTCTGAAAATGTACCCAGTACATCGATTGCTTAAGTGAACAAAATAATAAAAAGAGACCTTCAAACTAGGAAAGAGCAACACTACGACTTTCCACGCAATCCACGCGCAGGAACCCTATTTCCCGTCAGTAAATACTGTAATAAAGTGGAAAGACCGCGTAATTACCATTAAACAAATCCCCATAAATGTTTGGTATTAATTAGTAACATATATTTGTACCATTTCGCCCTTTAAAATATCAAAGCAATGCTTTAGGCTTGCCGTAGGTCAGCTTTTTAATGGTAAGCAGGCATTGATGCATCATGTTTTTTTGTAATTGAATTTTTATTTTTGTTTAATGCCTTATTTATTGTCTTCAACAACACGCCATCGTTGCCACGCAGGACCATTGATACTACTCATAGTTAAATGTTCTTATAAGATCCCCCTTTCTTGCAATGAATGTACACGGAACTTGTTTAATGCTTGTGTACCCTAGTACTTGGTAAATATACATGAACATGCGAGTTGTTTTCAGTTGTGAATGGTAACATCCTCGTTGTTCCCATAGTATAATAGTATACAGTCTAGTTTACGTAGTGTAATGGAATACCAAATGCGTGCATACGTCTTTGGAGGTAGTTAATGAAATCGTAATGTTGTCTGTCTGTATACATTTGGGCATCATAACTTGGATATGGACTGACGAATCTGTGACAAATTTTGAACACAAAGCTAGTCTATGGCTCTTACGAGGGTACATATTAGGTTACCTCCGGGGTAAGGGAGGAGTTTTACTTTGACATGTTCAAATAAGCATATCCAATGTTTGCATGCAGCAGCCCGAAATCTAGATTACTTGACCTTTCTAACTTCGCGGAAACCACAAAAATGTAAATATTTGAGTGTATTACAATCCTACTTCTATTCCGAGACAATTTTTGTATTCGTAAAATGCTTTCGGTAGTTAGGATTCACGTGCACATTAATTCAATTACAGCATTATAAAACACTATTATGACTACCCGACCCGTAACTACAGCCCATATAAATTACAACTCGTTCTATACAGTACCTCATTCATTTCAAGGTGGAATAATTAATTTTTATAATGAAATGAAGAATCACGTCAAAGTAATCAAAATAATTTTTTCGAGGTGGTCGAACCAACTCAATGTTGGAAAAACCAAGGCATTACAAATAATGACTTATGGTGTACATGCAAATTATGATGACTTTTTGGAAACCTTGATGACTGAAACCATCCTTCTATTTGTACCCAAGCCCAGTTTACTCTCAGTTTGCCCTCCGAAGAGCACTGACTCAAAAATCTGCTTAGCTTCAACGCCCCCAATTTTTCAAAATGCGTCAATATTACGACAAGTTACCCTGGATTGTTCGCGCCGCGAACCCCATACTACTACTAATTGGGATAGTATCCCACCTCCACCTAAAGCACCACTTCAACTTGATGGAGTTCCTCGGTGTGACATTTTGCGTGATCTCAACTCTCTTCTGGATCATCCATCTTTGCCTGTTCGTTTACCAAAACTGGATTGGGGTGGCCCTGGGTCATGCTTATGACGTTTCCAAAGCTGGGAAGTGGGCGGTGGTTACCGGAGCCACTCAGGGAATCGGGTTGGCGTATTCCCACGCCTTGGGCAAACGGGGACTAAATTTGGTCCTGCTTTCCCGCTCCTTGGATAAATTGAACGACGTCGCAAAGGAACTGAATACGTTGTACAAAGTGCAGGTAAAAGTCTGCTCGGTGGATTTCACAGGGGGCGTGGACATTTACAAGGAGGTGACAAAACTTGTGTCAGATTTAGACGTGGGCGTTCTTGTGAATAACGTGGGCATGTGTTACCCTTGTCCCGAACACTTTACGGACCTTCCCAACGACTTGAAATTTTGTCAGGATCTCATCAACTGTAATATCTTGTCGGTGACCTTGATGACTCACATCATCCTCCCGGGAATGGTGGAGCGGAAAAGGGGCGTGGTTATTAACGTCGGCTCTATATCCAGTATCATAGATGTCCCTTTTCTCACATTATACGGCGCTTCTAAGATATACATGGATAAATTTACCATCGATCTCGAGTTGGAGTACCAAGGAACCGGAATCATTTTCCAAGGTGTGATCCCGGGCTACGTGGTCAGCAGCATGAGCAAAATTAAAGCGCCTTCAGTTTGGGTACCCTCGGCAGAGGAGTTTGTGGAAAAGGCGTTGAGCGTTGTGGGACTTCAAAGTAGAACTGCGGTGTGGATACCTCACCAAATTCTCCATTTCTTGGTCAAAATTGGCCATTTCTTCCGGAGAAGTGGAGCTGCACAAGTAAGACTATGTTATGGAGAACTTTTCGTTTTTGCTATTATGTTTAAGAAAGAGTATTGAGAAATTGCAATGTTATTACGCAGATATCTCTGATATTGGCCCGGAGATTTTATCTTTACGGGAAGAAGGTCATGATTTACCGGATGTCAAAGTCTAAGACAGCCAAGCAGTAATTACATTGAAAAGAACGTAATCATCAGGACGTTTTTGGGCATTTCCACATTCCCATAGCCGAATATAAAGAATTTGCATGCTTGTAACGATTAATTGTGGGAAGGAACTGTAATGCAACTGGCGTAAATAAAAAAATTAAGTCACCATTTACTCTGAGTTGTCCTTACCTCATTTCTGATATTTTTCTGAATATTTTCTATCAATATGTTACTAGGCCTATGGTGTTCAGTTATACAAGGTTCAGCTAATGATTAATAAGTTTGAATTTTTCATTTGATGAAACATGCAAGAACAAATAAGTTTGGATGAACTGCGTTAATTTCATTAAAATGTAAATTCTTACTGCGATGAAAGAGAGAGATGAAGGTGGATAAAATAAATTATTTGGGTTACTTATTATTACACACGCGAATTTCATTGTACCCCATCTCACTGACTTTTAATGGACTATTAGTACTTAATGCAGTATAGTGTATATTCAAATTGGGCCTTATTTGGCACGCTTTTAAAAATTTTGTATGGCTGTATATTAACGAATATGTAACTACGTAACAACCCATATTTACCCATTAAAACCCAACTTGTTCACACAATCCAACATAATCCTACTTTAGACATACAAGTTTGTCACTATAGTCGAACCCACGGGATTTTAGTTAGAAACCCGAGAGGAATACCATCTCTGGTATTAGATGAAAAGTTATAATGAGTGAATATTTTCACATGTTTAAACACAAGTCCCCTGACGTTCGTGATTCATTGTGGTTGACGGTAACTAACAAAATCAAATTACAGAAGCACAATTATTTTTGGTTAAATTATTCTTCTACGAGAACGCTATTGTGTACCCAAGTTTCGGAAAGACCACCGTAGTGGAACCTAACACGCTGGAACCATTTTTAATGGAATGGAAGAAACTGACAGTGGGGTATACGTGTATCTGTACATAATAATATTTACTACACAACCCAAAAACAAGCATGGGTACAAAATACCTGGCCTTATCTTGGCCATTTTCTGCTCATACACTTGTCCCACTTTTAGCTTCACTAGTCATTAAAAACCTCAGTAGGAAAATTGTCAACATTACAGCATGCAAGAAGTTCAAGGTCACAAGGAGAAATATGGGTTGAATAAACACGCAATGGTTTGTCCACTTGGGAAACTCACGAAATGAGACTATAACAGCTTATTACAACATAACTTTCCATTTCAGTGGACTTGCTTGTACTCTCATATCTCCTTATGCGCCGTCGCACAATGCGTCGTTTGAGGTTCCAAAAGAGCTAATGAGACGCAATCGTAATGCAAAGCAGGACATTACCACAATGGCATTGACCTACACGTAATATACTAATATTGTTCGCATTATCAGCTGTGCATTAGTAATGTACTGCTATTAAGGAAAACAAAACCACTCACCACTTGTCTGCTGTTGCTGATGTTCTTGAATTCTTTTTTATTTTCGATTCATCTGTAGTTCATGAAAAGTGTTTGTGTTTTATTACGTAGCTTGCTGTATAACAATGTCAGAGAGTGTTCCTGTTAGCTTAAATTTTAGCAGATGTTCTGAACAATTCCTCCAACTTTTTCCTGCAGAGGTAATCTTACAAAATATCTAGCATAAACCTTTGAATATTAACGATGTGAACGTGTGTTTATTTTTTAAATTGTCGCATGTGTGTAAATGTGTTTTTTCAGATATGGCTATTGATATTTGACAAGGTGACGGACCCCGACGACCTAATAAGTTGTTCCAATGCATCACCACTATTTTATGATTTACTTTATCGTACCCGGACATCATTTCTTTTTCCAAAAGTCTGGAATGTGCTGGAAAAAGTTGTTTACAGCACAGCAAATAAATACGACGAATTGAACAGCATTTCCCGGAATGATCCGTTCTACTATATAGACAACGGCGTTAGAAAAATTTTGAAACTTCGCCTGGTTTGCAAAAGTTGGAAGAACGGAATTGATAAATTCTACCAGAATCACTTACTCTACGGAAAATCCTGCGATGTCGCTTATGGAGAATCCTTTGAAAATTATTTCCGACCGAGACATTGGCTTTCCGATAATGAACAAATAACTGCTGAATTTCTTGAAAAGTTTAGCAATAGCCAATGTGGTTCTAACAATAACCAAAACAAGGAATTCAACCCTTTTATATCCAAAATAATTTGCCTTCAATACAATTTACAATTTTGGGGAGAACAAATTCGACCCTTTTATGACGAATGGGAGAGGATCCTGCAAATGTATGGCTCAGCTTTGAATAAATTTTGTATCCGGTTCCAGTCGGATATCCCAATGCCGGAGTCATACAGCAATTTTCAACACTACTTGTCCTTAATGCAAAACCTGAAAGTATTGGAAATTGATGGGAACCGTTATAATGCCTTATCAGTTATGGTCGAAGAATACAACACGATAGACATGACGGGAAATCCCTTCTCAAAAATGCCAAAACTGGAATTTTTGTCGGTCCGAAATATGCCCGACAGATTTTTCGACAACGTTATTCGTTTAAACAATCATATATCCCGTCTAAAGATAGGAGAAAGCTCCGAGCATTTGAGCTACGATGTTACTTCAGTTCCGTTTCTAAACTTGAGGCGTTTAGAATTTTGGATAAAATCTGAATCCGAATTGAAAGCTTTAATGACAGCAGAATTCAGTGTAGAGTTTGCACATTTAGAGTTGATTTTAAACGAGTTTATTACACCACAAAACGTATTTTCATTGCTGAATAACAAGTGGGGTCACACTTTGAAAACACTGCGATTGGAATTACTTTTTAAAAATTTGAAGTCGTATCGAGAAAAGGACAAAGCCCGATTAGAATGGGTGGAATGTTTTGCACTGCAGAGAAGTGTACTGCCAAGAGTCACTACGATGACGGTGGAAATGAAATTTTTATATGAACGCCCAAATATCTTTCAGCTGCTTGAAAACAGGCTTCATATATAAGAGACCACGATGATATCTATTACTTTATATTTTGCATAGTCGTATTGTGCAATAGATAAACTTACTGACTCAATTTGATCAAAAGTACAAATTATACATTTTAGTTCAATTAATTATGGTATGTCACTCAAACTGGCTGTACAAGAAGTGGTTTAAAACAGAAACTTTACGTTACGATGTCACATTTCCAATTTATGCTGAAATCCTTATGGACACACAAAATCATCTTAAAACGCACAAATCTGCACATGTTATAACGCACATGCTCAAGGAACCAGGGGTATTTATAGATCACAGTATTGAGAAATATAGAAGCTGGTTACATTTTTACATTACAAAAAACAATAGAATAATAGAACAATAAAAAATCCAAAAACCGTAATGATGCTGTGCTAGATGAACAACAAGTATTCAGAACTGTTGTTTTTCATTCGCTAATTGTGCCACTACCAAAAAAGCATGATTTTACACGGGACACAGAAATAAATTGACGCCCCTTTTCGGGAATTAAAACAATCGCTAATAAAAGCAAATTGAATGCTAAGAAACGCCATTTTATATGATGTGAGCAATTTGTTTTTCCTTGCTTAGTCGTATCCTGATAATACGTGATGTTGTCTACTTAACAAAATGTTGTGAGTTAATTTATACATAATACCAAGTTGTTTTAAAATACGTACACTATTTTAAATCCGTTTTCTCTTTTTAATTTATTTCTCCGTGCTGGTTCCGCAGCTCACGGCTTCGGGAATTTAAAATTTAACGGCAGTCAAAAAAACGATCATGCTCACTAATAAATGCATTTTATTAGTGAGCATGATTAAACACCCTAATGCTAAATAAAACATAAGTTGGTATAACCGTTGTTACGGTATTAACAGCCCCATTGGTTGGCACGATGTGTTGATGTAGCCAAACTAAATTACCTCACATCAACAAAACAGGCAGGCATAGAATGTTCATGAAAGCCTCGGGAAGGAGGTGAAGCAATCCACAATTTTCAGGGACAGAAGGAAAAAAAGAAATGTGACGATGAATGCACAGCACAAATCAGTACACCTTATCATAAAATGACTGCCTTATCAAATAAGAGTCTTGCCCTCCACTAACATTCCGACGCAATTTTAAACAAATATTATTCTCACTTTTTCACGTTTTCAATATCCGAGATAGCTTATATTTATTTCATGACTACAATTATGTCAGCATGCCAGAAACGTTCAACTATGCAATTATGCACACAAGTAGATACAAAGGCGTTTCGCTCCTCAAACACACAAGAAACAATTGGTCTAACATTAAACTATGATTTCCAAACAATACTCCAAACAAAATAAAGCCAAAGGCAATTATAGTTTTAATATGGAGAACTCTGTCCCTCCTCCCTGTTACATTGTTTTAGAAAGAAAACTAAATTAAACATCTGCATGTTTAGATGACATCACATTTGTAAAAAAAATCTTAAAGCCGGCCAGTACAGTTACTGATTGCTTAAATAGCAGTTCTTACTTACTTGAAATTTGAACATCTATAGCAAAAGGGGTTTCGAATGACATCTACGACTATATTTGTAGGATGACTGGAAGGTGGAAATTACAATATTATTTGCTCAACGAAGTCGAAATGTCAAAAACACTTCAATTGACTTCATTTTAAAATGAACCATCTCACCCAAAAACATGAACATCGAAATAATGCAACCAAACCCAATAATCGTCAAAATTAGAACTATATTGCTCTGGCTTCTGGATGACGATGGCATGGGAGCACTTTCTTTCAAATTTGTGTTCGTTGAATTCCTGACTAACGAATTCCATCTTTCCCACAGACCTCCGGTATTTGCTGATTTGAAACGTTGATAAACAATCGGACGTACCAGCCCATGTACAGCAAAGGCCATATCAAAGCTGAAAATTAATTCACTGCCAACGTGAACTTCAGGATTGTGTGCGCTCAAGCGACTAGCAAACTCGTTACATCTACGTTCTGACATAACAATTGCTGTTTTGTTGCACGCCGCCAGTTGGGCGTACAATTCCTCGTTTCCCATTTTTTCTAACATCTCCGGAAATGCACTTTCATTTTTCACAGCTTCTTGCAAGATTTCATTTACATTTTTTAGTATTGATGTATGATTCAGCAAGTCGGTTACATTCGTCATTCCCTGCATCAAGCCATTAGCGTAATACAGCAACCTATTTAAAGCTAGAAGCTCCGATTCGACAACTATTTTGTTATCAATGAATATATTGTGTTGTCCAGTAGTGATATTTCCGGTACCGTGTATGTAGTGCGAATAAATTATTTTAAGTTCATAGATAGGCACCTTTCTAGTTCGTGTATAAATGGTAAATTTACCCTGAATTAGCTGGCGAATTGTGTTGAAGTAAACTTTGCCAGAGGGCTTTACAATATTTCCGATATTTACACACTTATACCCGTTACTTATTACAATTGCTGCCAAGAAGCTTAATCCTATGGTACATCGCAACTTTCCTCTACTTTTTCGTAAGCTACTACCTTGCTCCAATAACACCTTGCTCAATTCAAGAATTGACGTTTGAAAGGACATCGGGGTTGAAATGTATTTCAGCAGTAAAGACTGAATGACTAAACACGCCAAAATAGCAATCCATGTGGCCCGGTCATAATTAGTCAAAACATTGAAAATTTGCCATTGCGTAAAGGCGAACTGCGCTGCAGTGCAACTTACTGCTTTCAAATGTGTAAACGGGTCCGTTATTCGAATGGGATAGAAGTTGTAACGGTCTGTGGTAGGCACTCGGCTGAGTATTAATGTGGGACCATTTTCCAGGAGGGTATGAGAAACTGCTCCAAAAGAAGAATTCGAGATACAACTCAGCAAAATTTGTGCTACGCCAAAAGATCGAAGGTGGTTTCTTGAATAAACTGTATCTTTCCGTATTATTGAACGTTTCTGGAAAGAATAAAAAGTGAAGGTGTCATTATCTATTAAAGAGTCGTCTAATGGAATGGCAATATACCACACAGTGTAGTCATTTTGTGTTAGATGTTGCAGCGCTTCCGCAGCCGGAAGCATTTTTAAATTTTCCCATTCTGTAGTAGTAGAATTTATTGTGTTCAACTGGCTGCTTGTAAGGTCATATATCTCTCGTACGCAGTATATAGAGTTATTGTAGAATATAAAAACCGCTTGGAATGATTCTATTACTACCTTTTCGTAGTAATGTGTCACAAACAGATTTAAGATTTGTGATTCAGACAATTTTGGTATGGCTTGCGTTTGTTTTAGTATAACCAATCTGAATGTTGAAAGATTGGAGGGAAACCACCGTTTATCTTTCCTCTGGGAGTACATGTAAGCTAAGCCTGTACCTTGGACAAATATTTTGTTTGAATGGATATACACATGATTTTCCTTAGGACGAGGATCGATCTCTACAATTACAAAGCAGTTCCACGGCTTACTTTGCATTGCAAACTGCGTCATATTTAACACTGCACAGATTCCAAAGTCGGGATTTTTTAAATTTGTATAGAATGTTGACTTGCATTTCACAACTGTATAAGATGCATTTTGTGTGAAGTTCATTGGTTTTCCAATATATGTTAGACTTAAGTTCCGTTGGTCATTCAGTTTGATAGAAAATAGCTTCGGTTCCACCAGCATTACCGGAATGCTTTTGATTGACAATTGACGGCTCTGATAATTTGCAACAAAAACAAAACAGTGCTGATTATAGAATGGTTTAAGGAAATTTTCGAGTTGGAACTGATTAAGCTGGTGAATCGGTTTTGTTTCCGTATTTTCTACATGGTGACTTATGGAAAGCTTTTTGTGATATGATGAGTCTACGTTGTAATCCTGCCGTATTTTGATAATGCCCAACGCAATTACTACCGTTTGAAAGAGGTAGAAAATATGAAAAATTAGGTAGTTGTGATTCATGACAGTATTATATTGCATGTATCAGAACCTTAGTTATTTTTCTAGGAATGATAATGCGTTAATAATTGTTTCTATTTTATGAAGAATTAGCAGACTTCTGATAATTTTTTTCTGCAAAAAATAGTTTTTTAATATGGATCTGGTTTTATATCAACATAGTGATGGCTTATCTGCTGCAACGCATGATAATTTCACTTAAGTTATAGATATAACACTTGATGTTCAATATAACTGAAATTTTCAAAACCGTTATAAATTGTCAACATTTGAGAAGATACCGATGCAATGTTTGCAGACTTAAGTAAAGACTTTATTATTATAGCACTATGTACTACAATGTGCCACAGAAAAATGCAATCAAATTATATTATCATAGAGAACTGACAGCTCAATTATTACATGCACTACGTTAAAGCTCAAAGTTGGCACATAAATGTCATTCTGTTGATGACAGGAAAATAAACATACATTTTTCTGAAGTACTTTTATTCAAGTGCATTCAATGGAATGATAAAGCATAACACTTTGGCGCAGTAATCCGTTTACTTTATTTAGTACGCAAACAATATATAAACTTGAGTATTTAATTCGATAATTTTCAACAATTTTGCAAATAATGTTTGTCAATAAAACGTGGACATGATGTATCAGTATTAGAAAGCCAGAAACTATTTTTTATTTTAACAGTGTTTTATATTTTTTTATTTGAAATTCCAAAATTTAAAAGCACAGCGGTAACTACAGTAATCAGCATGTAACCTGTACTTTTAATATAACTTTGAAAATCTTCACATTATCTAATTACAATATATGCCACATATTGTAATCGGTTCTTTTAAATAATATTATGTATCCTTAAATTGCTCTTGTAACGTTGGTAAACTTTGTAAAATCATTTCAATTTACTAATCCATTGACTATGTAGTTATGAGAACAGCATCATTGTACGACGTAGTAGGATATTGAAATTTATACCTTGGTTATACTTTTAAATGCTGAATTAAAATATTGTGGGGCTTGGACACCGTACTGGGATACCGTGCATACTTACATACATCGTATTCTTCCTAGTTGAAACCTCTCTTATTATAAGCCCGCTTGAAAGTGTTAAATATTATCCCTTTACTAATCAGTACACTTTATGAAATCGAATTTCGTTAGTGAAGAAAACAGCTCAGGGGACAAATAACCATTTGTGCCTGAACTGACAGTATAATAGCCAGTACTGCTAATATTCCCATAATGACCCACATTAACAGTGTGATAACACTGAAATTCTAGCTTGAGTAGTTACTGTGCAAACATAGTATTCGTTTTAACTCAAGATAAGTCAACTTTGGAAAAAATGGAGGAAAAAAGTTAGTTAAGTATGAGTACAGGGTTAAATTTTATGTTTATGAGATAGTCACTACAGAAAGGACAGTTTTCAATTTCTGATTCAAGTCTCTCAAGCTATAACCCTTCCACATTCATATTACTTTTCTATTTTCAGTTAATTTGACAATAATACATTACCCATCATGAACTCTGACTATGATATGTCACGAACTAATACGGTTGAAATTGGTTTTGACATGAAATTTTTAACATAATGTTGCGGAATCAAAATTACTGGTTATGAAGTGGGTTTGCATAATCGTCTTGGAAAGTTTCAAACGATCACTATGGTTTTACTTGCAGCTTTTGTTAGTTCTTGTAAGGAACGATGAAAGGGAAGACTATTGAAAAGCATCACAATAAATGAACTGCAAAATAAAAGTTGACGGCTATGATAACTGGATAGTTTCCCTTAAAATTCCATTTGATAGCATCCACTTATGATTTATTTGAAGAGGGTAAAATCAAAAAGTGATAATGTGCTGTCCTTGAAAGGACGTTTTTACTCATGTGCTTATTACTCCTGGGCAAAAATCTATTCGGGTAACCGGGTTTATGATATCAATATATAAATTTGCTGATAAACAAAAGAACGTATCCTTTCATTAAGGTCACCGACGCTGGTCTTTGCAAAAAACACATCTTTTGCTTTGGTTTACGGCGTGTCCACTTTTTGAAGTCGTAATACATTGAAATTCCATCTATCTGCCGGAAAAGTATTAAGCTTTGCGGCAGCTGAAGCAATAACGACAAGAATTCCTTATTCTTCAGTGGGAATTTTAAAAGGGGCCCAGTCGTCAACATCTTACATAAATAAATGGAGGTGGAAAACAAAACAAAAATAAACAATGCGGGTCTTTAGAACCCTTATGTCCAAGAACCCAATGCAAATAAAATCTCAAGCATACCAGCACATGGTACTACATACAGCACCAGTAGTGTCAATTCTCACGTTCGTGTTCCGCCTGTCCAAAACCTGTTCAGCCACCAGGTTAGAGGTACTGTTTTTTTCCAGTTGTCATACCCGTTTGGGAGAAACGCCATCGCTGCTACCATGGGTTCGCTTTGTGTGTGTGTTGTTGCAAGTTTGTGGCTGTTCGCGTAAAGATGGGAATATGTTTTTATTGCAAAAATGTTAGCGATTGTAAAAATAATAACATTGGTTATGATGTTATGAATAATGTATGTTTGAGATGACTAATTATTAATTGACAAATTTCTGTTGGAAAATACGTTCACACATGTTTTTATCTCATGTAAAATGCTACTTCCTAAATCATTTTATTTTAAGTTGTATGCCAAAATGTCTTCAATACGACAGGCATCATATCACTTACATGCACGCAAAAAAGTTATTCCTGCTGTAGTTTTCCCTTACTAGTAATATCCTGTCTAAAAAGCAAAGCAAATGTTCGCGTGTCAAAAGTTATAAATTAAATAAGTTTTATTGCTTGCTTCTTGCTTATTACTACACACACAAACATAAAAATCCGAATGCAGTGCGCTAAACCTGGGGGTCGTATGTAACCATATTCGCATTGGTTACCATGCCGCCTTTTCGTGCTCGCATATGCTCCTGCTGCCACAATCTAGCAAGTTACTACTTTTAATTGCACAATTAAAGCACTAATTTTTAGAAATATTAGATTTTACTGTATTGACGGGGATTCGTCTTCGGGTGTCTTTCAAATTGTGAAACAATAATTATCTGAGTTCAACATAAACTTCTGACAAAATCGTAGAAACAATTGGGGGAGATATAGATATGAATAATGTTATCCGACACCGACACCGACACACCGACAGGGGTCCTTTAACAAATTAACTGGAGTGGCTCCAAATTATATCAGATAACATTATATGATAGATGGCATTTCTTTCATGTGAAGTACTTTATAAGGGTGGCAAATTATCAGTTAGCGTTGTTGGTATTTATCTCCATAAATGTAACTTTAGAAAGGACTGACGACTGCAGTGAAGGTTGTTGTTACCGAAATAATTTAATCTAATTTATGTAGCTTTAGCACGCAACAATAAAATAGTGTGTTTATCCATTACTGTACAATTAAATCGTTAGGATGGTAGTTTTAATTAATTCAGTCATTAATTTTATACAAGAGAATTCAAAATTAACAATCATACATGAGCAAGCAGTTCTTATTAATCTTAGAATTAGCCGTTTAAGTAGTTAGTGCTTAGTTTTAGCCGAAAAGTAATAGTTTTCAGCAAGTCACATCAAATTTCCTAGTGATAACATGTCATAATAACACACAACTTCAGTAATTTTGGAATTGAAGTATTTTGTATTCACGGAGCCGAAATTTTAGCAAGTAATTCATGCCATTTTAAGGACAACAAACGGCGTGAGAGTAAAAGTAAAAAACGGTTAACTTAAATGACATGCAAATTTGTTCAACGTGTAAACTTTATAATTCAAATTAGTTGTGTCAATTCCTCTTGAAGCCCACGCTTGCAAAAAACTCTTGCTCTTTTATATCGTCATAACAATCTTCAGTGTAAGACCAATACTCTGCTGACATGTAATAGTTTTGTGGATATGGTTGTCGTTCACGGCGCTTCAGCCAGTAGTTGTCTATGAAGGAATGAAATTCTGAAACGTAACGGTCACAGCTTTCCTCATCTTCCATTTCCTCCATCGCAGCTTCCTGAATGGTGTTTGTAAGGCCTTCCTTGATCTTATTTTGGAAGTGTTCAGCTGCTGCAAAATTCTTTGCTTTATTTACTATAAAGTCATCTACTGTGTCGACATATCTTCGCTTGCACTTCTTCAATAATTTCTTCAGATCTTTCTCTGGTTCAGAAAGTCCCCCCGAGATTGGGGTTGATTCCTCAATTAGGTAATCTACACTGCAAACATCTGCCAAGCTATCCTCTGAAAAATGTCAAAGATGAATACAGTTTATATTAGACCCATATTGAACCACTGTAATTTGTAGTTATAAAGTTGGCAAGATGAAAGCTACCTTTCACTTGGTTGGAGACTGCACCAAACACTTTTTCCATTTGGATTTGCAACTCATCCACATGCTTCTGTGAAACACCAAAGCTGACAAAATTTTTCATCAAATCCGGTACAAAATCTTTCAGTTTTGAATTGCCCTCATCCCGCAGCTGATACAATGTCTTTAAGGCCACTTCCGTCCCATTTTCAATCAATTTACGAAATGATTCGTGAACCTTTGTTTCATATTCGTGAACCTTTCAAAGCGAGGCAACAATTTTTCCTTCAACATCTTATGGTGGCTAAGCAGGGCACTGGGATCGATTAAAGGGGTGGACTCAAAGAAGACTGTCATAGTTTTTGCGCATTTTGTAACTGCCTGGTCCACCTCCATGCGACTTGCAAAGCATTCATATTTGCACGCTCAAAAATGCATATATTAAAAGGAACAAGAAACCGTCGTTTGTTGACCCGTGAATGTATCAACAATACATCTGTATTTAATAATGTAACAATAATTTCATTCACGATGAAGGCAAGAAATGCAAACACGTAGTAAGTACTACAAAATATGCAACTGATTATGTGTCGGTTTTCGTTTTGGTTTCTGTTGTAACACCATTCATCGATACGTCCCTACCATGGTACTTTAAATCGATAGATCTCCAACATTCATTAGTGCTTAATTGGTTGGTGTAAATTTCCCCCTTAAAAGCACAGTTTCTTTCTCCGTTTACGTTTTTGCTGAGAGATCTGAAATATTTCTGCACCATTTGGAGATTTCATTACTTAAATGGTATCGCACTCACAATACCAATCATAGCAGAAAAAGTACCTCTTGTAAGGGACGAACAAAAATGACTGACTTTTAACAAATACTGAAAGCCATAGGTGCATGAAATGTGCAACGGTGGTCATTTTTATAATTTATATTAGAATATATTTAGAGTATTTCTCGTTTAGATTAATTTTCATATTTTAGATAACTAAAAGTTTAGATTAACTCTTGCTTAGATAAAGTATGCATTAGAGTATATGTATTATATTAAATCTTATTTAGCAAACACACATTTTGATTATCCTTACGTCACCCAATTGTGACATAGGGGAAGGTGGGTTGTAAAAAAACAGCCATTTTTACCGTGACATTCTTGAGCGTGACCGTGAGTGGCCCTTTGATCGTATCATTTTGTGACTTTTAAGCAGACGTAGATGAAATGCCAACGATAACAATATTTGATACCGTGTGTTATTTCAGTTGTTTATTTGTAAAATTTAAATGTTTTATTACACAACTTTTCATGCTTTATATAGTCTGAGTGTGACTCTAGTCACACCAACACAAGAGATGTACTAGACAAATTGGTAAAAAAGAACTTAACTGTATTGATCTATCTATGATAAAGAAATGGCCCGAGTCTACGCTAAGATCTCAACTTTATAACTATCCCCAACAGCCAGGTCAAAATAATTTCTCAAAAAAGTAACAGGAGTTTCTTGCACAGACCTATTTGTCTGTTACATCAAAATACACAAGGACGTAAACATAAAATAATACATACAAATAGAGATGGAATATTTTAATACACCACATCGTTTATGTTCAATTACAAGCTTTAATGCATCCTAATAAAAAGAATTGTTAGTTTAATAAGTAGTTCCGCTAATAATATACTTAACGACACCGTTGCGTGGGGACATTTGCTCCTCATCCAATCTCGCGGAGGGTATTTTTAACCCCCCTGAGTTTCCAAAGCAAGGACGAAGATAGTTGTACCGTTCTTCCCAGTACATATCTGCCAAAGCAAAAATTTTTTTAATATATTCGTCAAAACTTTCGTCAACTTCAATTTTTCCAATCAAACTCGTTTCCATTTCTTCGCCAAGGTTGAACTTAATTTTTTGATGTTCCTTTTGGATCTCGCTAAAGGTTCGTGGTGTACGCCTTATGAAGCATTCAAGCTTCTCCACGTATGCCTGCTTGCATTTCTCTAAATACGCTTTTAATTCCACGCCCCTTTCATACTTTTCTTTTGAATGCAATATCTGTTGCAAAGTTAATCGGGGAACTGGAAAATCCACACGAACGATGTCAGCTATACTCCATTCCAAATAAAACAAAAATTACGCTGCATTAGTCCCGCAGAGAAATACCTTTAGCTTTACAAACAGGTACACATAAACATTGCTCCAAATTACCTTTCACGCCTTCCAGCACTGCTGTAAATGCTTGCTCCAATCTCTCCTGTAGCAGATCAATGTGTTGCTGAGGAACATGGTAAACTCCCAACAAATCTTGGCAATCTTTAATACAGTGAGCCAACTTTGTTTTCCCTTCATCCTCCAACTCCTGAAATACTTTCTTCGCGTTATCTTCCCCAATTTTCTTCATTTGACGATAGGACTCGTGTACTTGCATTTCATACAGATGAACAAACTCCATTTCTAGATCCAAAACCCCTGAATTTTCTGTTGCAATTTTGTTCGGAAAACTCGGCCGACAGTTCTTCTTCACTTCTTCATGGCGGTCGAGAAGAGTACCGCTTTGACCTAGCGACATAGACTCAACAAATGTGGACATTTGTTTTGTATAATCAGATACAGCACGATCCACCGTTAATTCCAGGAGGGACCTCACGTTTTTTACATTCTCGGCGTTTCTGTTATTTAAATTGGCCATAACCTTTTCCTTGACGTCATTGTGAAAAGCGGAAGTAATTTCCTGCATCAAAAAGCTATCCTCCGTTGTTTCACGCGGAATATGGTCCTTGAAATCAGCTGTGATGTCCCTCAGCATTTTGTTCCGTTGACTTTCGAACCAGTTCTCCTCATAAAAGTCGGTCTGACTATCCCCATTAAGGAGTGGAAACTCGGATTCGATTTTATGTCGGAAATCGTCAATAGTATCTATTCGGATGGAATTAATAATCTTTTCGCGTTTGCAAGTGTTTATTCTCTCCACCCACGCCCCTTCCTCGCTGATAAGCTCCCTCAAACGTGTGGATATCTCGCTTTGAGTAGGAATCATATCTGTGACAGTTTTTTCAGCAAGATGACGAATCTCCTGGAGACGGTTGGATGACAGGTAATGAACATTCCGGTAATGTCTTCGGTAGGCGTCGTGAAACTTTTTCATGCAATATTCCAATAATTCCGGATTATCCTTAACTTCTCCAGTTGCGATAGGCATCTTGGAGGGAGTGTTTGCACTGGTGGTGCGAAATATTGCTACAAACATTTCCAGAAATCGTTTGAGATCCCGGTGATATTTAGTAGGGTTGTTAAGTTTATCGCCATCTGGAGAAGGTGCTATTGCAAATAATTCTTGAATAAGAGGTAAATAGGCATCCACAATTTGTCGTTCGGTGTTGAGTAGATCCCCAAGTTGGATGCAATCTGCTGGAACTTCCATGTTGCTTTCACGGCACATATAAAATAACTGTTGGAATTAAATGCAATTTATAGTTGTTTTAGTTATGTTACATGTAAGTATAGTGATGTGTGTTAAGTGGTAATAATAAATGCATAAGCTCCATTCAACTTTTCAGTGGTTTTACCTGATAATTCTGAAACCCCAACAGCGGACCTTGTGAAGTAATATGACGACCCGAACCTACTTCCACTTCCGTCTCAATAGTTTAAAACTGTGAAAGTCTCAATTGTTAACGAAAATAAATAACTAAAGACCACTTTATTGAAAGAAACACTTTACGTCCGTCTCTGATGAATAAATGATTTTGTTTTGTTTACATTGTTATGAGAAACGGAGAGCTGCTGTGGGCCTACACAGATGATTCCACTCGCAATGCACAAGCAAAGCTGCGTGAATAAAACAAGAAAACAAAAATAGTAGGGCTCCCCCTTTTGCCTGGTCTAAGGGTGTTACAGTAAGTAAGTGCGTCGCTTCCAGTGAAAATGTTTCTACGCAACAATGCTTTTGGGGTGAATTGGGGCGAATTGTCCATTTGTTGTGCAGTCAATCTTAATACATTAAATACATGCATAACAATACCATTTCTACTCCCATCATGAGTAAAATAAGATTTACTGGAATTTTAATGGAATCCTTATGGAATGGAAATGGAATTTTCAATTACGCCGCCTTAATTTTATGCTACAAAATAACTAACTACCTTGAAAAGGGAAGACAAAACTTTGACTAACTAGCAATTCAGCATGGCATATTTTGTATTTTGGGGCAACACCTCACCTACCGACCAGTTCCGTTAGTGTTCTAGAATATTTACCTTATACAATGATTTGGCAGTTTATAATAATATTTCACATGTGAACGGAAGCAATGTAATTTAAATATGATACAATCTGTAAATTGACAAATATATTTGCAGCAAATCATAATGCCATCACTTACTCGGAACAACATCGTATATCTTGCATGTAACTTGATGCAGCGCGGGGGGAAATCTGTACCTATGTCAAAAGGACAAAAACATTCAAATTTTCCTTGAGAGATTAAATTAGTACGTTAGTACACTAAGATTAGGCTTACTTGGAAGATGACGGCAACGCAGAGATAAAGCTCATGGAGCAACCGCAGGCACAATAAATTTATTATTAGAGAGTATAACTGACTTGTAAATACTTTCAGGCAACTGCTTCAAAAAGCAATTGTGCCAAGCTTGCTTCAATTTCTATAAAAGTTAGTAGGGAAAATAGGTAAGAGCTATTAAATAATGATACCGCTTATAACACGTACGAACGCTGTAGTTTGTTGTCCAAGCTCATTCCAATATTTATCTGCATTGATATGAAAGTATATGACGTGAACGTCGCAACGTTCGTAGTCAAAATATTTTATAATATTTGAGCACTCAACTTTGCCGTGGGCATACATGGTAGGGTATTTCATTCTGTGTATTAAAATGCGTAAGATAGCAACGTTAACGTGTGTAAGATATCTTCTATGAGTTGTTCTCTCAGCTAGGCTGCTCTATGCTGTTGTGGGACTAGCGTGTGTATTTAAGTAAGCTTAGTCGCAATACAATTTAACCGAATTCAAATATACAAGTAAGCTGAATGAGTTTGCTTATTATTATGAGACAAAGTCTCATATTGGTTTTACGTTGTCCGTCCGTCCAACCGTCCACGCGATATCTCGAGAACGGATAAGAATTTTGAAATTATGTTTTTGGGAGGTTATATGAAATCACCCTTGCATGTGAACCTCCCCTCTTGAAGAGTTACGTCAAACAGAAAGTAGGTCAAAAGGTCAATTTCTTAAATAAGACGCGACAAGAGAGACAATTTTTTTAAATTTCATACACACAATTAAGATACATATGCAACTATACCCAGTTTGTTCCGGATTGGATAACTTATGTGAGTATTATAAGAGGTCAAAGTTCAAATTCATCATCATCACTCATTATCATTACGAAGGAATAAAAGTTTTAATTTTTATTATGTAGATGCGGTCTTATTATGTGGTTTTAATTGGACAAACATTGGTTCTGTAGGTCACCTCCCGGGGGTCAAGAAAGAGGGAGCGAGGGAATATAAGGGGGGAGGCGAGGCGTTCAATTTTGTTGAACGCGCCTCTTTCTCGTTTCACAAATTTATACAATTTGGATGCAAGTTGCACATTTTTGCAGTTCGCAGTGACTTTTGACACCATAATCCGTTTTAATTTTTGCAGACATGTATTTTTTTATTTGTGATGTTGACCAAGAATTCAATGTCGGCTATCAGATTTTATTTACTTTCATATATTGGCGATAATTTAGATCAATGGTTCTTAATGATTAGAGTGGTGTAACATTTCTCCAAATCAACTAAAGATATCGTGCGATAAACCGGTTAACAGAGCTACAAAGTCAAAAAGACCAATTGGGGGGGTGGTAAAGTGGGCAATTGGAATGCTCATCCTGCTCCTGTGGGTAAACGGTGGGAGATGATATCCGATTTTGTCCAAATTTGTCTAATTTGCTCCGACAAGTCGACTCCACTGGGTTTATGAACCATGTCTTTGAAATATTCATTTTTGTTCATTTTTTGATGAATTTTGTATACGTGATATAACCCGCCCGGACACCCAAAAATGAATGTTTACCCGATGTGCAGCGTACGTGTGAGTTGATATAACTGAAATGCATAATAATAATGCATAACTAAGGGACGGCGACATATGATAGTCGAATGAATTTTTTAACTTGCTTTTAGTGAGTAATCGATGAAAAGACAGGGTGCCATAATCCGCCCGGACACAATGTATAAATTCTACTTTTTTTAGCGATTGGAAGATTTGTTATCTCGGAACATATGCTACTATCTAAAGATATACGTAACCAAAGTTAACGTTGGGAAATGTATGGATTTGCTTCCGCTCACGATAGTAATTGTCAAAGTAGGTAATCATCGCAACTAACAACTGCAAATGTGTTGTTCAAAATTGTCTTGATTTGGGTGGTGATGCCCATCTTAATTTCTTCGTAATACATTTTGGTCGATTGAAAATCTGTTACTGTATGCTCCGTTACGAAAGTAGTCAAACCTCCTATAATTCCACTTGCATTTCGCCACATAGTCTTTTATATTTATCCCGTTCACAATGTTCCAATGGAGCAATAAGAGCTATTCACGAACCAATTGATCGATTCCAGGGATGCCTCCCAAGCTGCATCCTAAAATATAATGCATATTTACACTCTACTGCATGTCAAAGATGTATTACAATTTTTCAAAGATGGGAACAT
This sequence comes from Callyntrura sp. NNG-2020, assembly GCA_027744055.1. Taxonomy (NCBI): domain Eukaryota; kingdom Metazoa; phylum Arthropoda; class Collembola; order Entomobryomorpha; family Paronellidae; genus Callyntrura; species Callyntrura sp. NNG-2020. The sequence continues at coordinate 3,101 of JAHZNE010004715.1, read as the reverse complement.
CAGTCAGCCACACCAATATCAATTTTATGCTAATATGTAAGCAGTACAAAGATATACGCATTCTAGTCATTAAAAAGTAAAAGAAGTTATTTAATTTATATATTTATTCCCTAACAACGTTCACCACTCCGAATTGTGTAAACAACATTTTGACTTTGCGTCGAACATTTTCTGTTAGGTCATGATGACAGTTCAAGGGAAACATTGATAAATGTAAATGTACAAACATTTATTCAAAAGATATCTCAAACACATCTAAGTGAAAGCATCATATAGGTCAAATGAGGAAAATTTCCCACACACAACAGGTATGAAAAGGAACCTGTACAATTTCAAGAATCAAATTAATTAATTTCAATTACCTTGTAGTCATCAATTTTCTGTTTCTTATTTTTATTTTTGATTCTGTGTCAATTATAAGCCTCCATAGAACGACGAAGATACCTGTAATCGCAATATCAACCTTAGGTTCAATAAACGGTTTAAATAAAACCAAGTAACACATGTAAGCAATATATGCACATTTGTCACTTTGCTGTCAATAATTTAGTTTTATTGCATACATTATCCAGCATTCAGTATAGTAGCAAAAATGTTGTCTCGTATTTTGTATAGTTTGCATTTGCAAATTTTGACATCGCACATTTTTGTTTATTGTTGTAATAAATATAACATTTCAAACTTAGTTTATTTTTTAAATCTTGTGATTTTACTTCATGATTCTAACATAACAGTTATACATCTAAATATCTGCTTATTAATAATGTATTTTGTTGCAACAAGGTGGTCATTATAATTATTCCTAACATACCATGCTTTAATTTATTACGCAGTCGTAGTGACAAAATGCATGCAAACCTTGAGAATTTCTATAATGTAATGCATCTTTCTACTGTCATTGGTATGCGTTCCAGTGGTTGGATTACAACGTATGAAGACAAAAGCATTTAAATATTTCAATATGTTGCTTTAATATTCAAAACTATTAAAAAGCTTTACCTTATCGTTAACTTTGCAACCTGGTTTGTGTTTCGGCGATTTCGTGCAATTGCATTTTTATATTTTAGAAAAATTATTAAGCTAAATTTACCAACTATAGTACATATATATATTTTTTAAATTTTATTTTCGTGTTTGTAGATGAAACATTTTTTGATTATAACTATATTATTTGGAACATTATTTTAGTGTCTAACAATACAGTGCATTCTAACTCAATACAAAAAATATGCTTTTACGTGCGAAATAATTCTTCTTCTTTTATACATGATATAAAGGTAACACTACTAGTGTACCAAAAAATTACTTCGAGTACGGCAATTTAAAAGTCACCAACACTCACGAGCATGGTTACCGTGTAGTCCAGAATACAGTGGAATAAGTCTAGGGATGTGTGCTTTTTAACCCTAAAGAAGGAACCCATTTTATGTCCATATGCCATCATTGCTCGTAGTTGCTTTCTTTCAACTATTCCACGAAGATGTTCTCTCCAGTAGTGCAGCACTTCACTGGAGTAGTGAGCGGCTGAAGCAGCATGTCTAGCTAGAAACCCAATTACCCAACCAATTGTCAGCAACATTGACATCATACATGGTAATATTATCCACACATCTTTCCTTCTTCGAAACGTTTCTGATTTTAGAATTCCTATTACAATGAAAGACATAATGGTACACAGCCATAATCCAACCATTGTCATCACTGGTACAAATATTTCCATCAGTTGATTTGATGATCGCATGCACAACAAATATTGATTGTGAACACGCCGGCACTCCTGAAATCGATCAACAGAATTTCTAATCAAGGCCATATCAATTCGTTCCTGTACATTGGGTCTGTTTTGAGGTGCTTGAGGGCTGCATTTTTTTCTTTGGAGTAGTTTTGTTACATTAAGTATTTTGAGGCTCAATAGTACTGTAGTACGCTCAACAATGCCATTTGTCCTATTTGGTTCGAGTAACCGGCTGCGTTCGTAGTTTGATTTGGTTCCCATTTCCATTTCATGTACACACGTGACGCAGTGTAGTACCAGGATTGTACAGTAGTTGGTACATGTAAACGTGGCCACAAAATACAACACACAGGCAATTATCCTTTTATGAGGATCTGGACCATACCCTTGTAAGACAAGGTTGATTGGGTCAAAACTGAATATTAATGGAAATGCTGCAGACGATATGGGAATTATGATACTTCCAACAGAGATGAAATATGCTAGACACTCTGTGAAATCCGGTTGCCTCACTGAAGATGGTGGACCCACGTAATGTATATTTCTAAGAAACAATATTTCTTGCATATGAGTGATGTGCTCCAACAATTTTGTTTCTGCCAAATGAACGGTTACTAGAGTTTGACTGATTATACCTAATACAAAACAGTATAGGGCAAGCTCGCAAAGGTATCTTTCCAAACTATATGAGTTGCTGTTTTGAAATATAAAGATGAGACGATACATAGTATAAACAAAGAATGATACAGCAACACCAATGGAGAGATACCAAGTCCGCATTCGCCAAAAACGCCAGCGGTTTGCATGTTTCGGATTTTCAATAAATCGACCTTTGTCGGGACAGAACGTGAAAGAAATATTTTGATAGATGAGCTGCAGATTCATGATTGCTTCGCCAAATCCCATTTCAATCGAATTTCTGAAGAGTTGTATTTTCTTTTCAACATCAAACACTAAATAACTGTGAAATCTATATTTACGAGAAGTTAAAATGAAACTAAAACGATATAGAATTTTCGTTACATATTCTATTAGTTCGCATTTTGACCATGTTAATGCACATGATAATATTAAGACTGTGGTAGCTTTATTAAATACCTATGCAAATTTTATTTTTAGTTTTCATAAAACATTGGTGAATACATGGCAGTATTTTTATCGTATGACTTGTTTTTTAATTCAGTGCATGTTTTATACATCATCAAACATTTCTCTGATTCTCAAATTTTTCTCTGATTTTCTGTTTTCTTTTAACTTTCAAACGACATTACTTTGGTTTTCGAAAGCACAAAATTGACGCATTTAGAAACAATTTTGTTTTGTTCCAATTTCATCCCTCCTTTAAAGCGTACTAGCTATGTATTAT
>JAHZNE010004714.1:0-11903 GCA_027744055.1 Callyntrura sp. NNG-2020 | reverse complement strand
TACTGTTACGTAAATCCAATTTTTATGAAAAATTGAATGCGTTCATAACTTTTATAGTCTGAGTTTATATTTACGTTCGTAACCTATAAACACTGAAAATGAGTAAGTATTTGTCTTGAACTTCAGACACATTCCGCAGGGAATCAAATACTTAACCATTTTGAAGGTGTTACCTCGCTCATATCGTTTTAATAGCATTTTTACAGCAAATATAGCAGTATTTTGCATTCCAATTCATAGCTATTAAATAACGTAACATATCGTATGTCACATAGTCTGATGAACTATTTTTTAGCAACATCGTTTTATCAATTTTGGCAATACAACAGTTTAGAACATCTACCAGCGTATCTCTCATCTATCGGGATCCTTCATTTGAGCGGAAAAACGGTAATAATAGCTACAATCAAAAGAGTGTAAACTCGTAGATATTTACATTATTACATAAGGAAACAGGTAACATGGCATTGAATCAGGACGGCGATGAATTAAGATATAAAATAGGTTCCTCTCTCACAGTCCTTAGCTTGTGGTTATTGGTTTCCTTACATGTGTTACACAAAGTAATAGAAAACGACTACAAAGTGTGCAGCAAGAGGTAGATTCTCTCCAAAATGATGTTAATATTTTATTATTGTCACAGAATTGCGCGCCTAGCACCATCAGAAACTCTCCTACCAAAATGGGTTCAGACAAAGAGCACAACCGGCAATGAGATATCATGTGGTGGAAAACGAAGAACACGTAGAATGACGTCATTGTTGTCAAGTTGCATATAATAATATACAATAAAGTTTTGGAAACTATTAGGACGATATTAAACACAATTCTAAAGTGTGGTTAAAAGGAAATAGTAAAAGGTTGGATGTGAACGGTGGATTCAAAAGAAAATTAAATTTAGCTTCCAGCTTTGAAATTTTAATGAGCATATGTCTTGGTCTAATGGGATGATGCTATAAATAGCAACGTTGTGCCGTAACAACTGATACTCTGATGCGACTATGTGACTAAAATATTCAGCCCTTACTTCACTTTTAATTTACAGATAATCCTACTACTAGTACCATAGAGACTAACAATAAGGGAGGTAGAACATTTCAAGCGTAATAGGAACGTTATTTCAATGCGGTAAAGGTAAAACGGCAAAGTCAACAATACTGTAAATTACAGGAAGTGGAGAGTGTGGACTGCTAATATTATAAATGGAAAACAAAATTATCTGTAGCTTTCACAGAGGCAGAGTGTAGCTACAAAAAATGTAAAGCCAAATGCAAAAACAAATAGGGGACATCGTCACTCAATAAGTGCAAAATTGACTACATGAATGGAGAAATTGAGTAATGAAGTGTGGTACGTTTGTGTAAATATCATCCCAAACCAAGGCTAGGGTGAATTTACAACTTATTTACTAGTGTAGGTCGTTTTGTAATGTAATAAATAATACTAATAGCATTGCTATGTTCATTAAGTTCCACTTGATACTTTTATTTCTTTATTTTTTGACAACCTTATAAAATCGTAGGTACCCTGACGGCAAAAATGCCAAGTCAACGTAGTAATTACGTGTGTAATTTCATTTTTACATTATTTTCAAGCTGTCCTTTCAGTTTGGCTTGATTCTGTTTTCCCACCTCCTGTAGAGGAGCCTACAACAACGACAAAACGTGGGGTGCCCATGCAAATCGTTACCGTACAACTCCAGAGAATCAAAAGAAGAAAGTTATACAAGGGTTATTAGCAGTTACCGAACCATCACGTATGGCATCAGTTTTGAAAGGGTACTTAAGCAACTCGGTTTTCGGAGGAAACTCTGATAATTAAGTACACAAAAACTGCGTAGGTTTTACCCCCCACTGAAACCCATCAATAAATGATGTAACTTGCCTTTACTGCTGCCGAGGTTAACAAAAATTTGGTCCTCCCTTCGGTGTTTGATGATACTACAGTGATGACGCAGCACCTTTCATTTTTATTATGATGCTTAAAACTGCTGCTTGGCTTTGCCTGTTGGAACTGTTGATGATAATGATGAGGCAAGCATTCCTGCTGCGTGCCGTTGTTACGTCTTGCGAATTTCCTGCATGTCATTTGTTGCGGCAGGAATGAATGTGCATTTGGGTATGTATTTTGGATAATAAAAGTAAACGTTCTACTAGAATGACAGCAAAATTAAAAATTGGAATCACAAAAACCTTGCAAGTTGCAACACTACATGTCTCTGTACAGCTCATAAGCGAAAAAATGTAAATACGTAAAATGCTATAAGCGACCGTGGCCCACTTTCATGTTTCATCATTTTTACAACTACACTACTACTCACCCACCCAACTTTGCCAGTTTGCGTTTTCATCAGCTTACTCACTTGACATACTTTAATGGACTCTAAATTAAAATTCTAGGCCGCTTTTGATATCTACACACTGATAAAAGGGGCATCTTGTGTCCTGATGATGAAAGATCTTCAAAAACGGGATACGTACGGCAAATGACTGGAATTGAGAATATAATTATAGAAAGACATATACCCAATTCAGTGAGTTTATTGAGTACAGAAAGTAGAAGGAAAAATGTAATTAAGCGACAACTTCTATCTAATCTATAGAGTGCAATTTCTCCAGCATTTATATACAAGGCGGAGCAAACATGACACAAAAGCAGAACACTAAAACAGCTAAAACAGCTACACTGCTACAACACGCAGACAAAAAAGGGCAACACATACACGGTGGTTGGTAAATTATAAAAAAGTGGCTCATTATTTGTAGGCGACATGACCTAGTTCAAGTGAAATTTAATTACAGATTGACCACGCATATACACGTATGTCGCGCTGGGAAGCCCTCTTTTTCTCCGCTGGTTAAAGTGTTCACTGTGAAACTGTGAAATAGATTGGTAAAGTACATGCCTAACTTACACACTATCGTATCTATGATGTCGACTGTTTGTTGAACTGTTCATAGTGTCACATGAAATAGAATATGACAGCAGCTTTGTAGTCAGCAAACATATTTATGCGTCCCACCGCCTGCGGTCCTTGACATACTCCTGTTGTCGTCGATACAGTTCAACCTTTAGATCTGTTATATCTCATTTTCTGCTAATTACTGAACAACAAGTGGTTGATAGTTTCATCCTCTTGGCATGCCATTACCGTCAATTATCGTGTCTCTTAAAAGTACCAGCATTCAGCAATGTTCCTCCAAGTAATTACTTCAAAGGGCTATCAACTGGATTTGCATCAATACATATAGTCCGAAGTCAAAGCCACCACAAACCTAGGGTACTTACAGTAGTTTGAATTTGTCTCACAATATTGACAATCCTTCGTTTAGGTCGAGAATCTCTAAAACGAAAGAAGAAAGTTAGAAACATAACAAACCCTGAAAATTCAAGTAAACATAACAAACGATGTAATAATACCAACACAAAACTGCAATTTTCACTCTTTTATTAAGCTTTCAGGATTTACCTTGAATGTGGAAGTCACTAGAGATCCAGAGATACTATCTGGACGAACTAATTGTTGTTGGAAACGATGCACTGCGTTGTTTTGGCTGTAAACTGGGACAAAAAAGTGTATCAAGGATGAAAAGGAATAACGAAAACCAGACTTTGATCAAAGCGAAGGCATGAATGTGCAACACAATAAATGACGAGATTCAATTAAAAACTAAAAAAGTGCAGCAGCAAAGCTAGATAAACAAAGAAGAACTATAACGAGGTCAGGGAAGTCTGCCATTACGTTTATGCAACAGCTTAACTCTTTTAACTGCTGACAACACATTTGCACCTGTTTTATTTTTGTTGTTTGTTTTCCTATATCCTACTTCCAACCGCGCTGGTTCACATCCACATTTCACCTGCACATTCCACATCATTAACTGACGTTGATTTCACAAACTGGAAATAGGAGAAAAGAAGGTGGAGATAGTATAACAGCGGGTAATCGTAGGAGTCACTCACATTGAAAGCATCGTGACTTAAAGAAAACCGGTATTTTCAAATGGTTGCATTTAGATTTAGCGAACATCCCTAATGTCTAACCACTAACACTGATCTACATAATTGAGTTGAATAACAAAACACTTCATATTAATTTTACTAGTAATTAGTACCTTACGTTGTTGTTGCAGCAAGTGGTGATGTGGTGGGAAGGAGAAAGTGGCATTTCTACATTCCATGGTCTTTACCAGTGTTTAGCCATGTCCTCTTTTTGGTGTAGCTACCTCTTGAGATGCCAACTGCGGACCGGATATGCTTAACGTGAGACCGTGAGAGCAATACGTGATCAGGGTTCTCACTTTTATGTTTTGTAAATTGCTTTTCAAGGACCAAGGTCAACTGATGAAAAAATACAAAATATTTAGGTCAGTCAAAAGAAACGGTAAAATGATACTTTCGTATTCGTATTATATAATGTGTTACTTAATCCCATGTCAGAACTTGTTGGCATCATGGTGCGGTGAAGTATTGTTAATTGGACGTGGGAAATGGGAACCGTATTCCGTGAAAGTGAAAGTATTTGCATTCAACGATTTAAAAAAAATCGACATTTTACGATGACATGAGCAAATATTTTATACGACTAACCGGAGAAAATGATATGTTTAAAACAATGTTCGAAGGAAGATAACAATTGAGCAAATTAAAATGAGATCGATATTGACGTGCATGTAATTATAAAAATATTTCACAACTTTTAAGGAGAAGAAACCAGTATATTAATAGACTACATAATTGCGATAAACATAAAGTACCTTTTATAACTACGTTCTAATGTAGGAGGATAGGTTGAAACTCTTATGACGATCAAGATTCTCCCCGCGTAATTTAAATGAGTGCTTAGAAAACGAGAAACCTTACCAAAGGAATCGATTTCTCTTAGCATACGGCAGTTAGTCCTTCATGCAACTGCAACGCAACGGTAGAAAGCCCAAGATAGCTGTTGAGTAATAAAAATGCGAACTTTCTATTTGTACTCTATACTCTACTGAATGAAGCTTCGCATAACAACTTACTAAGATTAACAATGTGGGACTTGATACATCGGGTGCCCTTCCTGACTATCACAAAAGACCAAAGTTGAAATTCATCATATAATACCCGCTACTTCCAAATAAATAGTACCGTTGTTCGTTGTTTTGTAGTAAAAATGCCTTCCGCAGTTATTTGCAAATAAATTTTTAATACTATTTTAGGTTAAGAAAAAGAATATGACAGTCTCACAGGAGGGCATAAAAGTTTGTTGTGATTATTAAAATAAAGTCAACAAGGTAGACTCCGAAAATACTAAATCTGCTTCGCAATGCATGAAGCCATGAATGTTCCACGATATTTTTATAACTGGTTATACTGAAACATCAAACTCATCGTTACATCTTCTCCACGCTGTTACGTTTCTCGCAAAGCGTCGTCGTGTTACAGTTACAAATCACAAGCATATTCCATACACCAGCGATATATGGTACTTTCGACCAAAAGAAAAGTATTTTTTAATACTGTGATTTTTTAAAATTTCATCGACGATATACCTCATTCATAATGCAAGTTTTTACGCAGTATCTTGGTTGCAATAAACAAAAATTTCGTCAATATAGCGCAATTTTGTTGATAGCTGTGTAAAGGATAGTAAGTGTCGTTCGCCATATTAAGTTGTTTGCTAACTTATAAAGTATAACAGTTGAAGTAGATGAGTATGAATAACCGTCATATGTTTGTTTCCGTTTTCAGAGAAATAATAATTATGTAAAATTACTATATACGCGCTCGAGAAATTGGAATTGTTTGCAAATCAAGACACATACAAGAGCCTACTGACTTTTGACGTATCGATATGGTTTCCTTCACATCATGTATCAGTTTCTATGCTTTCCAGTTGCCTGGCATTTATCGTAATCATAATCGTTGGTTTCGCTAAACCCCAATAAAAACATTCACGTCAAAGACTTTTTGTCAGTTTTTCAGACTGAACAGAAAGAGGCGATAGTTGGTATTATTGAGACCGGGAAATTTTATCAGACAGATCAATGACAGCAACATATTACGTTGCGTTAGTTGTACTACTGCTACACACATATTTAAATATTTACATGTATTTTCTTATTTCATGTATGACAGGCTAATTTGCAAAGCAAATAGGATTACCTACACAACTCCAATTCACCAAAAAATCTACCAACATCTCCTTTCAGGGCATTACGTCATGTTAGCAACGCTGCTTCCATAATATTTTCCTGGTGACTGACTGGCATAATTTTCTTCAGTCCGCACTCCGCACTATTGTACTTCAGTGGTAATCAAAGATGCAAATAAAGATAACCAACGAATTAATAGATAATTTGTCAAGATAACTCTTTACAAGGAAAGTTACAGAGAGGCGTTCTATTTAAATGGATACAATAACTTCTCTAGGTAGATATTTAGTTGTGAGTGATCTGCTGCCTTCAAGATATCAACAATGCAGCAGTGTCTTAACTTCTAAATTAACTAAGCTAACAGTTAAAATTAATTCACATTTATGTGGAAGATTTTAGACTTTTCACATATTTACATAAAAATCAATGTGCTAAATGTTATTAATATCATAACATAAAATATTTGCAATATAATATTTATTGTGAAACAAAAAGTACTGCAGAATCGTCAATAAGAAATGGAGAATGGCATATTATAATATCTGAATGCTGCAACTATGAAGTCGGTTTCATCAGATCAGGCAGATGTACCCAAAAACTTTCGCGAGCGTCTTGTGTGCTTGTGAGTCATCACATCGCAAGCATACAAAACTGGCATTCATTCATTTATTCTCGTGTGTGTGAACACGCACTGTGTACGTACTTTCAATTTATAATCAGAAGGAAGATTTGGGGATTGCCAAAAATAACCTTAATTTCCAAAAGTTAATTCAACGAAAAGCAGCTGGTTAAATCTGAAGACTCAATTGTAAACTAAAGTAAACATCACAGGTTTGCATAGTGTAAATTATAATTTGTGTACTCTACACTGCATTTAAAATATTCAAAGCACTGATAAAATTATATATCTAATGTAGAACACTAATGCATTTGATCTTAACGTTAAACATAATTTATTTAGCCATAACTTTTTTCCCGACGAGAAACACGGGGTCACATAAAGGTGGAGCCAAAACAAAAAAAGGAAGATGTACATTGAGTAGTCGTGAAACTGTACTCCCCATAAAAATCAATATTTTATAATATCAGTCAGTGTGAATGGACAATACTTTTTAGAAGATACGTTCTCTTTCAGATTGCACTGCACTGTTACATGCATTTTATATGCCTTTAAATGATTAAAATCTTTAAATTCCACGTTGTGTTTGTATTTATTACCTAATAATAAAAAAAATTAACATTAAATAACGGTACCCTGGCTTTAATACAGTTACAATTTCCACAACGGCTACCCTCTAGTCAGAATATTTATTGATTAAAGAATATTCATCGAATGTCAAAATTTTATCGTTTTATTTGCAGAAAGTTGAAAATGGTCAACATAAAATATAACGAACAGCCTAAAGTAAGCATTGTGTAGCTTGGCGAACAAATAATATTTAATATTTGAAGAAGGCTTTTCCCGAAACGGACAACCTTCGTTTTTGACAAAATTGCTATTTAATGTTTAAAGACCTTCCTTGAGCTACTAAATCTGTTGCCAAAATTAATGAAAACTGACTGGCTGACGCCTGACACACTATTTGAAAATGCGCAAATTCTTTCAAAATATATTTCATTTATGGAGTGTTAAAACTCTAATTCAAATACAACTTCGACTTCTGGAAAACATTCCCGGATGTACCAAATTGTATCAGCGCGATTGTGGAAACCTGATAATATCGACAAATTGCAGCAGCCCTCCAAATAAAATTTCCTTCCATTTTCGACTGTGGGAACTGCTTCACGTGTTGGTTCGCTCAACGCAAGCCGTTTTTCTTGCGTATTCTATTCAACGGAGCAAAATAGCTTTTGATGGCGATGCCCTCATTAAAGTCAGTTTTTGGACAATGGTTGCCGTTATCGGATACGTGATTCTCCGATTCACCCGCCAACATCACCGTCTTTTTGCAGCCACTATCAACTCCATCCTTACCCTTGACGTTGTACAAACCTCCGTTGTTTTAAATCTTCTCATCTTCAACGTACCTGTCATGACAACCTGTCTGGTTGCTTTCTACTCCCCCATGGTTGTCTTTACTGATCTTGACCCTGTTACAGCAACTTTGAAACCCCTGCTAACAAGCTGTTGCCCATTTTCTTACTGGCTACTGAAAAGTGTCATGGTAACATTTGAAATTTGGAATGCTACAATGATATTTTCCCTGGGGACCATGTTCTTTTACGACGGCATGTTCTCCAGTTACATTGCTCTGGCTTGTCTAGCCCAAAGAATTAATGATGGAATACAGCAACAGCAAAGGAAATGTCGAAGACGTGTCAGTGTTTCATTTTGTTTCGTCCAATTCAAAGCTTCTATTTTAGCATATCAACGTCTTAAGCTGTACACTGCCCTAGTTAATGACTGCTACCAGGAGAATCTGGCCATGCCCATGAAAGTTTTTATTATGGCCTTGAGTATTGACTTTGGTACGATTCTGTTGCATGGTCAGCTCCGTTCTGGAACATCCTTGGGAGGTTTGGTCATCTGTATCTACACCATAGTCAACATGTATGCAGTCATGGCTATAGGTTACTACTTTCCTGCAAGAGCGAATACGACAAGCAAAGGTATTCTTTCCAATTGGAAAAACCTGTTGGGAACGGAAATGTCCAGGCAGTCCAGATTTGAGTGCAGGCAAAGGGTGAAGTCCCTCCGGGATGTAAGAGTTGCTATTGGGTCAACCAATTACTATGAGAAGGAGACGCCCATCAACATTCTAAATTTTTTATTATGTCAGACCATCAGTTTGGTATTGCTACTTCAGAAATATCTGCATGTTTAGATNGAGTGCAGGCAAAGGGTGAAGTCCCTCCGGGATGTAAGAGTTGCTATTGGGTCAACCAATTACTATGAGAAGGAGACGCCCATCAACATTCTAAATTTTTTATTATGTCAGACCATCAGTTTGGTATTGCTACTTCAGAAATATCTGCATGTTTAGATTCTGTGTAATTAACTCATATGTCGTCAATTGATACTGCTGACAATTTAATTTTGTCATGCAACATGTCATTATGTCATAAATATTATAATGAAGTATTTGTGAAGTAAAATATTAAAGCATGTTTGTTTATTATCATCTCTGTATTCACTGTCATTCAATCTTGATATTTGTTTCTGTCACAGATGGAAACAGCTTCAGTTAGACTTTGAAAAGAAGCAAAGAGTGAGGCAATTCCGAGAACTATGTGATAGGACGACGAAGAAAAGTTTGATGTTGTATTTGACATATTTGACATTATTCCTAGAATAGAATTTCAGGAACTCCTAATCGTGTAGGATCGCATGCTTAAAGACTGTTGTAACCTGTTGTTTGCATACTTACACCCAGATTTAACAGGTTGCAGCTCTCACGGTGAATTTCGAAGAATGACTAACGACGACTACACATGAAAGAAGGCCTTTGGAACATTTTCCCTTTAAGCACGACTTACTTCTTCAGATTGAGAATCTAGATATCGTTCCACTGTGAGTGAAATGTTCTTTATTCATCGGAGCACTACCATATCTGTCATTGTACAGATTGCGAGAATCAAGAATGCAAAGAAAATCTCTCGACACGTTTATGGAAAATGTCAAAAACAGATACACGGATAGAAGGATATAAAGAAACTGGCAGGAAACATTAAGTGAAGTCAAATATAAAACGGAGTCGTTTTAAAAACGAAGTAAGCAAGTTGTCAAGCGAACGCGTTACATCATGCCGGACCAGTCAACCATATACATATACCAGGCCATCAAAATTTCAGATGGGAGATAATCCATTACTTTATCGATATATTAACATTATATCGCCATTGGCCAGTCATCATGGTCAGCGACTATATTATCATTTTAGGTAAGCATGGCAATATTCGTATTGGGTATACAGCCAATTCTTAATGAAAGTATTGAGTTAGATTGTCCAGACGGTAATTTAGGAAAAATGTATTTATCTTTCGGATAACTACTATCTGTAATTAACTACGAAGTATCGATTACAAGAAGCAAAATAAAATACGCTATACGCTCTTAGTTAACTGCTATGTATATTGTGAAGAAAACGGTGAAAACATAAATTGATAATAAAATATTTAAAGATAGAAATTCCTGTATTTACTTGCCAATTTAATTAACCTTTTTCATGTAAAACTTTAATCCAAATCTTACTCAAGAATTATCCACCACTATAAAATTTGATGTGCTTGCAAATACAGTAGGCCCACATGTATTTAGGTATCACACACAATATGGGCGAACCGAGACAAATTATGAAACGAATAACAACTTTTTAGTTGACATTGGCTATGTGTACCACCTAACTAAGGATTTCCATCATGTTTGTGTCATTGTGAAAGAAATCGACTACCTACTACAAAATGAAAATATTACGGAAGATTACGTACGTCATGTATGTTAGCACATGGAAGTTTTCCGTATTTTCTGCGATAAAATCAGACACGAGGAGCAGAAATCGCCTACTTTAGCGTATGTCGTGTACATACCTATGATGGAAATTATGCAAAGTTGACAACTGCTGTTTTTTGTAGCCATCTATAATCAACAAGGAAAAACCCACGTTATGCAAATAAAAACGTTGCTGATAATTTATCAGTGATAAAACTTTAAAATGAAGTAGCTGAAGGAACATTATGCACTCATTTGGCATTCACTACAATAAAGTGGTCCAACTATTCAAGTTATATGAGCACCTCCATCAACTTATATGGGTCAATGCTAATTCAGGACGAGTTGTAAAATATATGTTAATAAATGCTGCAATAGCTAAACTTGCAGCATCAACCAAGGAGGTAGGGAATTTTACAGTTGCCAATCTGTTCTACATTTATCAATAATCCAGGTGGTAGGAGGTCTTATAGATATGTAGATATGTTATTAGTCCAAGTTCTAAAATCCAGGACGTTCCTGCAAAAAAATCCGGTTAAAATAGAGCACGACATGAAATGAAGACAGACATGAAATTATAGGTAACATGCAGCAAATAAACATGTTATTCTCAGTGGCTATTTTGACTTTCAAACAGGCACCATCGTCAATCGCCAATCAAAATTTATCCTCTTTCAAACGTCAAAGTAAAGAATTATTTTTGGGTCAATTTTGAATACAATGTCGACGAACATAGTTACCCAGCATTTCCACGCTGTCACCATCAAATTCTTGACTCATGTACAGCTTCAGGTTATTGCCAGTATTCCTGGATGTGGAAAACTGTTTCCTCGCTGTACCGGTGCTAACGGAATTATTAAAATGATCGAGCATGACGATCCGGCTGGTAATTTCACTTTAAGAACTCTGGAAGCGGTGCATCTTGTCGTACGACTGATCCAAGCCGGCTTTCTGGTGTACTCTATTCAAAAAAAGAAAATAGGGTTTAATGGGGATGCCATGATCAAGCTAAGTTTCTGGATCATGGTCGCTGTAATTGGATACGTGATTTTAAGATTCGCCCGAAAGCAGCGTGCCATTTTTGTATCAACTGTGAATACTCTACTTACCCTGGAGGCCATACAAACGTCGACGGTTATAAAGTATCTCATGTTCAACGTGCCCATCATGACCATCTTTATGACGGGTTTTTATGCACCGCTAACCATCTTTGCAGATCTGGATCCCGTCACAGCATCACTAATTGACATACAAGCGGATAGACCAGTAATTTACGGAGTGTTAAAAGCTTTCATGACAACCTTTGAAATTTGGAATGCAGCAATCATCTTTGCCTTGGG
>JAHZNE010004713.1:0-16972 GCA_027744055.1 Callyntrura sp. NNG-2020 | reverse complement strand
CGAGTCCATTTAAATATACATATTCAAGGTTTTATGTCTGTTCGTCTTACGAAAAATTGGAAAAAGCTTACATTGTACTGGTATTTGTGTATTATATTATCATAAATATAATACTTTTGCCTTACGCAAAACAAGTAAGAGACTCTACGATGCTTGTTTCCAAATTGGAAAGTAAAATATAATACATTGTATTTAGTAGGTGATTACGTGTTTTCTAGCAGCAAAAGCTTGAGTTCTGGTTCACTATTCTAAGACAAACTTTGCTGTCGGACTATTGTATTGTTGCTAATTTCTATACATTCACTGTGAGCTACAGCGTAAAGTCGCAAGTCGCAACCCGAGACCGGGTCATTTCCCCGGAGTTGATGTAAGCATACAATTTCAACTTTCATTCCCTTTCGTGGCACCAGTGTATTAGTCATGACTTAGGTATATTCGAACGAAGCGCAAAGCACCTTTATAGTGATAATAAAAACTTTATTTTTCAAACTATACAACAAGTAAAAAATACTACAATGCAATGACTGTGTCCAAGTCCTGTCCAAAGGAACCTTTATACTATACACATGTATTTTGTTAACAAGTAAGGCATTCGAGAGAAAAAAACGTAAAGATGACCTTGGTCAGCAATATACATGTATGGGACATAGCGGGTCCCACTAGTACCTTGAAACAGGAGCAGTTTTCAAAATTGGTAAAAGCAACAGCAAAATTGGCAATTTTATTGATGAATTCTACAACGAGGCGTACCAGACCATACTAGCTGTAGCAATATTGCTTCTAGTTTTTTTTCTTTGCAACCAAACGACAGTAAGATGTCTGAACTTTCTGGATATTGCTACGAGATTATCTGGAGTACTTACCAAGCGGTTTTCTGGACTGCAGCTCATAAAAAATGCTGTCTCATTAACAATTTAGCTTTCACCTTGCAGCGTACACTTTCACTTTTAGTGCCAGCTATCTTGTCTGATTTAGATTCATGTTCCATTTTAAACCTAGTGCTGAGAGGATCACAACCTGGATTTTGGATAGTCAGCAAAGAAGAGAATAGATGTATAAAAAAAGCTCCAGTGTTGAAAAAAGGGGTAATGTGGACACCACAGATGTACACACAAATGCATTAAGCGACGAAACGACACTCACTATCTGGAACGAGTAGTGCGTCGCTGTAACGAAATGGGCACTTGTCTTCGATGCTACAAAAAATAATGTTATTTATGTATCTGTGGTGGTGGTAATACAAGCCCCTAACCTATATTTCATATAAGATAAGCAAATTCGACTGCGGTGTGTTCAAGGCGTGTAAAATGATAATTTTTAGTATGTGGTAAAGCCACTGGGCTATTATTGTTTGATTTTCATCACCAACTGCAGCAGCATGAGGAAAATAAAGTGGCTTTAAATTTTGATTCTCCAGCAGCAGATTGTTCAGAACGGAAGACGGAAGGCACGATAAACTTGGAAATGTATTGCGGAATCTCAGCCGTTCATACAGTTTTACTGAATCGGCTTCGTAAATGCATTAAATAAAAATGTATAGTCAGGAGAAGAATGCAACAATAATATGTCTCACTTTATCTCATCGCCAGCGAAGAATCCGGCTTCCCGGTATTGCAGTGGACGGATAAAGGGCACGGGAAATGTGAAAGTTCGTTATATTTGAATGTGTTTCCACTTTATTTAACTAGTTGGCTTGCATGTATCAGTCGGTAAATTTATTACGATTTCCATTCTGCATTGCTTCCTTTAATACGGTTTGTAAAACGTGCAGAGAAATGTAGAGAAAATTTATGGTAAATTGTATATCAATACAAACAACGAAACAACCCATGTTATTCCCTGTCAATACTTTTCTTTTTATAAATCCTAAGATTTGACGTTTCGTCTTCGTTTATTTCATACACAACAGGCACAGCAACAAATTGATGCGCGCTCTCTAACTCATTGAATTATACAACAAGAAAAGTATGCTCACCACATTTAAACGTCAATGCTGAATGGCATTTCAGCATTTACGTTTTTTCTGACGTAAGACAAATATTTATAGCCGCACGTTTTTTTATATAGAATTTTTGTGAATGTAGGCAGAAGCGTCGCAACAATTTAGGGGGTTTTAAACCATAATCAGGAAAGGGAAGATGTATTTGTCCTGGGGTGCTTGTGTCATTTGATTTGGCATTTATTTACGTTCCAGCACTCTTCAATCTTTACATCCGGAACGACTGTTACATCGAAGAAACTGTATCCATCTTTCAGATGAACGGCGTATTTTAGTTTACAATGCTGACAAAAATGGTACAGTGATTCATTAATTTGGTTTATATCTTCGTTGTCCTATTGAAGACGCCATACCAATTTTGTCGTATTTAAAATCCTTGATGACGCAGCAGTACAGCACCTCGTGTAGATGCTGTTTTGACGTTGACGCAACAAAAGTGTGGGTTGTTTCGTTTATTCACATCGCTTCTGATGAAGTTGAAACTAATTATTTTTTGGTCTTAGTAAAGTAGGTTATTGCATAACCAATTAAGTAGCACGGTCTCTAGATCTTGCAGTGTCAGAATACTGTAGTAGAACATCAAAACCAATGTAGCATGACCTGTTAAAGCGTTCTTTACTTGAATCAAGAAGCAACAACAGCAAAGTAAAATTGCATTTCTCCTCATTAGCGGATTATTAATAGTCGGTGTTGGGTGCCTAGTATGTAACTTTTCTTACGTGTTCCTTAGTACAAAAAGGAAAGAGGCATTGGCATTATTCCCAAGTGACTAACGAGAGAAAGCACTCAGACTACTGGTACTTACATTGTTGAGCTTCGAGTAAAGTTACGTTCAAAACGTATTCTTCCTAACATAGAACAAGTTATATATAGCGTTCTTGCGTCAATAGGACAACTACGTACATTCTTATAAACGTCTTTGAATAATTTACTTTAATACCTTGCCTATTTAACAAGAAACCTTCTTACCCGCTTATTCAAAAAATATTGAATAATTAACAGCATATGTAGCGGCATCCACTTACAACATGGAGAAATGTTCCTTTTACTAATACTATTACTAGTTTTTTGTATTGCTTAATTTGATACCAATGTGTTCTCCAACGATGATGTCAAAGACTAATTTAGTTGCACTGTAGTGCAACATGGAGTGAAGTACTGGCTGTATCAACATTTTATTATGTATCATGCACAATGTACACAGAATTTATTCCAGATTTCACGCATTCCGGTTTCGGACAACTTTTATAAAACTTATCTAATAAATATTTAAATACACAATGGAATGATGCTTATACATACTGAAACTGGAGCATACGAACGACTACCAGATACTAGGATCATAATTCGTTTTTTTAGTCTGTTGCTAAAGTAAAATATGTGACGGCTAAGGTAAAAAGCAACGTTTTTAAGACATATCATTCTTATATTGACTAATTTAGTTGCATTGTAGTGCAACATGGAGTGAAGTACTGACTGTAACAACATTTTATTATGTATCATGCACAATGTACACAGAATTTATTCCAGATTTCACGCATTCCGGTTTCGGACAACTTTTATAAAATTTATCTAATAAATATTTAAATACACAATGGAATGATGCTTATACTGAAACTGGAGCATACGAACGACTACCAGATACTAGCATTATAATTCGTTTTTTAGTCTGTTGCTCGAGTAAAATATGTGACGGCTAAGGTAAAAAGCAACGTTTTTAAGACATATCATTCTTATATAGTTTACTTTACACATGGTACCAACTTTAAAGTTTTTCGGTGGGTTCAGTGTTTCGACCTTTGTTCGCGTGGTTTGGCATTGACATGCATAAAAACCAACTGAAATCGAAAGTTATGAAAGGGGTAAAATGGGTTTTCTTCATGTCAGTTAATTTTGATAATTTAGTTGGGAAAATATTAAGATATAAATAAAATCACATCATATTCAATTCACATAAGCCCGTATTGATGCGGACAAATAAGTATATTACCTTCCAACAGCTCTTTTCAGCCAACAACACTGTCTATGGCAATAGGTGATCTACATTGCATTCTCCTATCACCCCAGTGGACGACGCGTTTACTCACATTTCTCACACGATGTTAAACGTGCTTCAACTTGATATATATTTTTAATAATTGAAGGAAGAAGTAATGTAACGTAATTGCTAAACGTAGCATTTATTATGTTTGCTTCTAATAATGCCTTGTTATTAAAACAGAATTTAAACTAGACATTATGCAGCAAATTACCTTTTTCTATGTCGCCTAATGTTGATTTTGTAACACGATAAGTCGGAACTTAATGGCAACTAGTCTCCACCTATCTAACTGAAAAATATTTACAGCCGTAGTATTGTGATTGTGGGAAACTCAAAACATTTTAAAATGTTTGTGACATGATGAAATGAAAAGCAAACTCGTGTTGACTGACGCATGAAATTATTTAGATATTCTTAATTGTACGCTTCCTCTAGAAAACCAACTATTAGCAACATAACTGTGTAGTGTAATGCAAATGGCTTTCACATTACATATTCGTTTAATCACCTTTTGCCTTGTTGTTCTCACAGTTCTAGATTATTGGTCCTTCCCATTCTTTTATTCATTAAAATAACCATTTGAAAACATAAAAAGCAGGAGTTGATTGATTTGTACATTTATAGATACTTAATCTAGGCTTTAAAACACGAAAGTACGAAACCAGACTCCTGACGTCGCAGTCGTGAACAACGTTTGAGACATTTTGAATTTGAAAAGTTTAATTGGAATTGCATGATGTTAAAAATCACAGAATATCAACGGGTTATGTGGCTTGCCTTAAGCTACCTGTCCCTTTGCAAGCACGAAATTGTGGTCAACAATAAAACTGGACAGTTTGAAATACGAAAGGTGGGGAAATTTCGCCTGTTCCTTTACTATTCATTTTGGCTGAACTCTGCAATGAAAGTAACCTACCTTGTAATGGCCTACCGGAAATATCTTCCAGTAGATGTCAATTTCCTAGATCAAATGGGCATGTGGGACTTTTTCATGTGTTTCTTACAACTGGTACAGGAAACGAACATGTGGTGTAGGAAGGAACCAATGTTTGAAACACTCTGTGCGAATTGGAAGATTCAGGAAACGGTATATGGCCGACTGGGTTCCCCCACACATGTGGAAAATGCCATCTTGAAGAATGATCGTGGACTTGTAAAGATGCATTGGTAAGAACAATTAGTGAATTCTTATGTGCAGCAGCTCTTTGAATTTCTTTTTATTATCGAAATTCGTTTAGTACATTTTTTGCATTCTTTCAGCCTCGTAGTAATAACGGGATGTCTTGCTATTGGGGTTCAATTCATCATGCTACCTAAGTTTGCTACAAATATATATTCCATTGTACCTGCGGACAATTGGTATCTCCGAATAATATTTGGCACGCATGAGGTGGTCTATGTTTACCACATTTGGATTCACCAAGCTTGGTCCATTATATTGCTGGAAGTGTACGCATCCAGTTATACACATATCATCAGAGAAATGACAGCAACTCTGGAAAAACTGATTGACCTTGGAACCATATATGAGCAGAATGCTATACCAAGTTGTAATGGGGTCGAGCTGAGACAAGACGCTAGTTTGCTATTCAAAAGGAAGCATATTTGGAAACGGAAGCTAGACCCGACTACAATAGTTCCGGGCACACAGTACGACATCATGACTCTACTGTCAGATTACCAGAAACTGATGTTGGCCACTGGCTCTTTTAACAGTTGGTGTGGTCGTCTTATGGGGGGCACAATGGGCTCCAACTATGCCCAGTTTGTTTGCGATGTTTTCATGATGATTCAATTGCTTAAAGAACCGAAGACGGACACTCTGGCTGTATTCTTTTACGGAGAAGATGCTTCTGCCGGAATGCTAATACTTTTTTCCATGCTTGTAATTATCTCCAGGCTGTATCCCACATCGGAGAGGTTTTTGCATGTTCTTAAACGGTATCTGGCATTTGACACGCCGTTAAGGCCATATTTGCTAAAGTACCAGCGAGGTTTGAGAATCATTGCAACAAACCTGGGGGGATATAAGACAAGACCGATAACGGTTCCGAAAGGTATTGGGGTTTTGCTAAATTGGTACATAGCTGCAGCAATGTGGAAACGACCTGTTGACAGAAGAACGTAAAAAGTCCGAGATAAGAACCAAAGAATTCCCTAGGCGTGAAGACCTCCTTTTAAAAATTTGGTTGCTTTCCCTTTCTACGGTCTCCTGTTTTCATTACGTTCGTTGGTATAAAGCTATGTACATTTATAGTTGTATACAGAAGAGACAACGCCGTAACTTTTCAGGTTGCTGTATAAACTCTTGAATAGGATGAAATACCTGTATAGCTGATGGTGGTACACGTTTATTTATAAAAACAGGACGGAAGTAGTTACATGACTAACTTTGCACACATAGTTGAATGCGACTATGGTCGGATATGGTTGTCGGATTCTTATGAATGTAGATTTGGATTGACGGGCAAAATCCATTGCATTGCGATAGTGCTGCAGTTGTCCTTCTTTAAAATCAAAACTTTATAAGTTTAGCTATGAATATATGAAATCAAAATCGATAAAATTGTAAATACATAACTCACGAACGACCCTTCTATAAAAATTGCAAACTGACAAACTTTCCAAGTTGTCACTGAATTTCTTACTGCACTGGTAACTTTGAGTAAAGCAATCACGTCACGCTGACCAATATATTTAAATGGATAAGTTTTATCAGGTTTATCGAAAAGTTGTAAACTAATTTATATACTTTTTTTAAATCGGTTGCATATTATAGACTTACAGTGACCTACAGTTGGTTACATAGGATATTTCCTCGAAAAGACACTCATTGGGCAAGTCCCTACGCTCATTTCATTTTTTCCTTCATTCAACGCACCCCAGTAAAACCTTCAGCAGTTATGGATTTGTATATAAAGCTTCTGTATACCGAAGTTCGGGCATGGCTAATGTTATTTAAAACTCCATGTAATTTACTGTTGTTTAATTGTGTAATCAAAAGCCATATGATGCTTTCGAGAGACACTGCGTTCTACTAAAGATCTGAATCGTGAGTTTTAGATGTGTATTATTTATTAGTGTAAAGTTTTCTTGTGCAACTCTTTCAGCAAACGTATGATATTCACATATCTCCCGTGGAACATGAAATTTGCGTAATTTTCAATGAAATTATAGGTATGCAACCAACCAAACATTAAGAATTTTCTTCCAAGGGAATTGCAAACGTAGGCCAGGCACCTAATGCTAAACTGTAATTCAATAAGGAACATTATCTACGTAAGATTCTTCCTGTGTAACATGTCTACTCTCTATCTCAGTCATTCTGAGCATGATGTTTGTATTCGTTTCGTATTGTAAAATTTACTTTCCATTATTTTAGTTTGGTGTGAAAAGGTAAACACAAAAGGTTGGTAATATAAGGACGCTTCTGCATTAAAATTACATAGCATATAAGCGTTTCTGAGCGTATAAGCTACTTGAATGTCTGGAATAAAAGAATGCTTGCTACAACACACCATAACTTATCGTAATTTTGTAGCGTGAAATGGTATTTTATACAAAATCGCCACTAACCTGAATTTCTGAATGGGATTGTCCGAGTTTAAAATGAATGAATGAAAAAACAATACTATGTACATTTTTCAGCCTGTTGTATAATAAGGGCTGCTTGATTAAAATTTAATTTGTTCTAATGAAGGGTTTTCTTTGTTATTTTCTCTTTCCGGCCTTTACTATTTTTTTTAGCAAAGGTTGCGAGTCAAATTTTTTGCGAGGCTTTCACATTGACAGTAATTGTACACTGCTACAGTGTTGTTATGTTTTCCCGGAAGACGACACATGAATGCTGAAATTAAAATGACGTAAAAACTCTCATGATAGTGGTTACGCACATATGTCAACTTGCCAACGTTAGTCTAACTAACCTTGGGACAATAATGAATAAAAAAGAACAGGCGGTAGGTAAAGAACTATAAAACTTATATGTAGCCTATAATGTTAAAATGACTTTAGATTTAACTTATAAAGACACTTCCCTTATTTTAGAGATGGCCTTGATTTTTGGCTGGGGTCACGCTCACGCACAATCTAAAGTTCGACACATAAAAGTATTTCTTCATTTGCATTTGTCTCCTTTCCAAAATTCACATTCATGAATTTCCTCTTGCCCCAGTTCAAAATTTGAAAAGTTAAAATCAATGCAACATATTCTGGCCAAGCTGGTAGGTAAGTGGTGCGAAGAAATACTGGAATACTTATTTATGGGAAAATCAGAGTCCAGCCCAGATTTTGTAATACTAATTGAAAGACGCATTGAGCTATATTGTAAGTTAGTTTTCTGCAATGTTTTCTATAAAGTGAAATGTCAATGTTTTCTGCTTAATGTTTGTAGCATTAATAGAATAAAAATGAGCTAAAACTATATCCATATGTACTATGCATACATACGAGTCATGTTACTGCTGCTAAACTTTACAGTAAACCTCTCTATGTATATCCTGATCAATTTTTCCGTTCGTTTCGTTCGGTTCATCGTTAATATAAACATAAGCAATTTTCGTAGTACACATTCAGTACACATTTGCATTATAACTCAAACTAGATCGAAGATGAACCGTTAAAGGTCAGCCCCAGGTTTCCGTTCTGAGGTAAACTTAGCATGATAATCATAGCTGAAAATTGTGTTATACAGCTTGAGAATGTAGGAAATTGTTAAGTTTCACTGGAGTCGGTTGGTACCTCTGAGTGAGTGTTCCCAAAGATCATGAAAATATCAGTTCCAAGCCTTACTTGTGAAGGTAGTCGAATTCTATTTCAATGAATACATATCTACAAATATTTCCGATGATAGGGACAATGATTTTCTTTCTTTCTTTCAATGAACTTTTCTTTTTGCACTGGTTTATTTATTTTTCGTAATGGGAAGCTTACAATTACAATGTACGGAACGAACAAAACTTTTGCTACTTCTAATTGGTGTGCTTAATATTACTCTGAAAATATGGCAAACGCATACATTTTAAAATTTAAGATGTCTTGTGCGGAAGCACGCGCGATAATTTCATTATTCACTAAAATATTTTAAGAAATACATAAGAACTGCAGGTTTCTTCTATCTACATGATAGCTACTCGTAGGAATGGTGTGAATTGGAAATGTTCCTAATGATCTTATCGAAACTTCAACATAGCTTAGGTGTCACGAACATCAAGACAACAGATGTAACAACTCCATACTACACTCTTTTGATGAAACTTTTATTTCCCAAAGCATGAACTGCTACTAAACGCCAAAATGTTGCTCACACCGAAAAAGTAACAGAGATTACAATTTTAAGTCATAAGTACTGAAGCGAGTGTATTTTGAGTGTCAACAATTTAGAAACGATACTGCCATTTATTTATTTAAGAACCAAGACACCCTTGGGAATTAAAAACTCTTACAACGACACCAGTAGTATACGAATATATATAGCAGAGAGTAAAGTTACAGATACACATATAATCTCTACATGTGTTTCAGGGACAGGGAAGATAATACGTGCCAGCAGCTTGCTTGAGCTTTGCAGAGCGATAGCCGACGAGAGGAGCACCTGGTACCTCACCCAGCTTTTGCTGCCGGTGCTGATCCGAATTATCTAAAAAAAAATGTAAGCTTACATTTTACATCTTGCTGTAGTTCAGCGTAGGCGTAAGCGAAGAAACAAAGATCCAGCGCACAACAAATGTTCGAATTCCTACAATGATGTATTTTGAATTTGCCACATGGTGAGATTTTGCCATGTGATATTTCCTATTACGTTAGCACTTTTTCAATTTATTGGATTTTTTTTCATTTTAAATAACTCGTAACCGTCTTTTTCCTCAGCAATAAATAACATACCCTTTTGTGCTTCTTTCTTGGTATTAAATTGCTTCAAGCAAGTAATACTGCTCGAAATTGCAAATTTTAAAGGAAAGTGAAATGTGTACGTATGTACGAAGTACGAGTATGTATCTTAAGTCAATTCACAATTTTATTCACTGCAGTTTCGCAATTTTAGCAAAATTACGTACCAGTTGTGTTCTGTACTATTTACATTGTGATGGGATAAATAAGACATGATACCAACTGCAACTTGTAACTCAAAAGCCTTAGAGCAAAATAATTGATTAATGTTCACATTGTCAGTAGTATGATATACAAGACGGCAACTTCAACAAGTACTAGTACTTCATATCGTTAAAAGTTCTTGCTTGTCATTCCTTTGTAAATAAATGCATTGCCTAATGGATAAATAGACGCGATGCCAAGAATATTCAATTTTCACCGGTTAAAATGTTTGATTTGACTTTATTACACAATATATGTGACATATTCTAGGATATGTATTCAGTATTTGTTCTGAAGGAACACTAAATACGACAATTTGATGTTTTAAAGTTAAAATGCTTTTATATGAAGAAGACAAGACATGTGCTTGGTTGGCCTGTTGGCCATTTTTCTTGGTTTCGTTTAAATTTAAATCGTTTAGTGGTGTACAAGCTACAAGTTTCAATTGCAAAAGTAATACCGCTGCTGTTGTGACTTCTTAACGCAGTATTCGTGTCATATTAAAATACTCAGAATGTGTATATCGCATACATAATGAAAACGACGATGGTTAATGTGATGAGGGATGATTATTTCTATCTCGGTACAGCACATCAGAAATTAATGATGTGTTATTCAAAAAGACATTTTCATATCAAAATGGGATTTTTTTGGTGTAACGGAAACGAGAGTGTGCAGACTGGTACATATTTTTTGGAAGTTGAAGTGACGATGTTTGTCTGCTTTCTCTCGCCCCGTCATGTCAAACAAAGCTTCAACTCAAATTGCAATGGAAAGTTGATGTGAATATGGAATGCAGAATGGAAACGCAGTTTCACTTTCCTGTTTTTGACATCATGCACACTACACGTATTTATAGCGATAATGTATAGACGACTGTCACTGTTACTGGCAGATTAAAATAATTATTTTGTGGAAAATGCAAGCAAACTCACTTTCTAGGTACTACTGCCCTCAGTCGTACACGGATTGAAGCTTTTCTTGTAGGAGTAAACTGAGAGCTAAAAACAGATAAGCAAACACACTCAGTGTTGTTATTTTGGAGGCAGTGTATAATTTTCCCTTCAGTAATTTAACCACACACTAGGTCTATATACGCACGTATAATAGATTAAACTTCTCACAGTTCTAAGTCTATGATTATTGGCTATATTTCGAGACAATAACAAACATTAACGAACATGTATGAAATACATCTTGTATACTCGTTAAAATTGGTGTTGTGTATGTACGTTAACTACGTATTAGTACTAGAACAGATAAAGACAACCCCTAAACCTAAATCTCGGACCACAGTCTCTGTTAGCCGTCGATAACGGTAATTTGCAAGTTAGAAATTCCAAGCTGCGTTACAGGATAAAAGATCTAACATGCTTATTAGAACCAGCTTACTACCAGAGACAAATTGATACCTGCATCCCGTTTAGGGTAATCCGTTGTAAACAATAACAAAACTTTCTTCCATCACAAATGCTCAGTGCACTGTTGCATTACAATGCGAAGATGTAGCAAACATTCTAATAAACATTAGGTTAATCTCAAGAAACCCTCATGAATGAATAGGGGTACCTATTTACATTTTTCTACAATCTAATCCCTCGTTCTTTAGCATCAATTTCAAGAATACAAGGTTGCTCCAAATGTTCCTCTCAAAATGCAACAGAATGGCAAATATTAGTTCCATTTCTGCGTTTCCCATTTCTCTTGAAAAATAGGGGCAACTTAGAAATTTTCTAATGCATAAAGAAACCCCTCGTGCTTTTTATAAAAGATATCATGAAATTACGGAGGGCGGTGAAAGTATAAAAAAAATCTTCAGCAGCAGCTTCCTTTATTTTTCCATATGAGTGAGCAAGATAGTAATAAAGGTTACGTTGTTGTGCTTAAGTATTCCTTGGTACACCACGGTTATCTTTCCCTGGGGGCTCACTCTTGTGCCCAAACGTTTTCTGCCGCTGCTAGCGGCATATACGACTGGTACATACAAAAACAGCTCAAGTAATAGGGAAACAACAGAGAACTCGTCTGGCAATTGTTTGTATCCACTTTACGACTCTTCTAGGTAAACGGCACACGGAGAAAGTAATATTGAAAGGTAAAAATGCAACTTTGGAATGTATATACCGTAAAACCCTAAATCAACGCACTTCCCAAAATTGACACCGCAGTGCTGAAATAAATGCAGTTGGGTATATGGGACGGGACCATTTTTATTGTTACTACAAATAAATGCAGCGGTACTTATTTGAGATTTTATGGTACATCAACTGATGTAACGTTGAGCTACTGCTGACTCAATTACAAGATAACGAAGGGTGGTGCGATGTTTTACCAGGTTTACAGTCGAAAAGGGACATAAAAGGAGACTCTCCACTTACCTTTTTATAAGTGATGTTGTGCTTCTTAACTGGCAACAAAAAACTTCATTCTTCAATTCGTATAGGAAGCATCTCTGAAGAAGGTAAAGTAATTTTGAGAAGGAGCGAGTATATATTGTCGCGCGTTGTACAAGTTTCTTGCAATTAGTGTCCGCAGGCAATTTAGGTCGTATATAGCGGACGAGTACAGCGTTCAGCTATAGTTATCGCCCTTTGCCAAACAAAACAGGACAACAACAGGTCATATTTTTCATTTTACTGGGAGAGCTGGAGCGTTTTCACAGGATGGAATACATAATATAAATATACGCGTATATTCTTACGCTGCGGTGAAAGTAACATTTTTGGAAAGTGACGTTTCATCTTCATCTTTAAAGGGAACCGTAGAACTCCACTTCAACCTTGCTGTTTTGATCCTTGTGTTACTGATTTCATAACGCTCGCATCGCATTCGCAGGCAACAAACCCAAATGCTCCTCCAACACAGATCCTTATGGTTCCTTCACTTCGGTGAATCGATAGATTTTCACCATCAACTGGACTGAATTGCAGGGACATAGTAGAGAATTAATTCCGCAGCATGTTCTACTCAGATATGTTTGTGTGTATCGTCCTGTCACGTTATGGTCTTTGTAAATAAGTCGTGAGAATACACATTTAATTTCAACATTTAATGTCAGAAAGCTTTTAATCAAATTTCCCATTTCACATTTTCCGTACAGCCAGCCCAACACTTTCACGCTTGTGTAGGCAGGCGCCGATGATGTTACAATGTTATTATGGGTGGAATAGAGATGTTAAGTGTTAGACGGAATGAGTAAAGTATAGTATGTTCATGCCAAATTCTATCTCAACGAATTTTAATGCAACTTGCTAGCAAAGTAATGAAAGCCAATAATATTACTGCCCATATCAAAAGTTCTCCACATAACCAATGTTCGAGGTGTGCTTCGGAGAAAATGTCCTTCAAATTCTCATTTCCAACTGGAAATTAAATTATTAGCGGTAGATTTTACTTTCACTCAACAAGAATTACGTATCTCAATATCTAAATACTCAGAAATAAAATGATGGATATNCAAGAATTACGTATCTCAATATCTAAATACTCAGAAATAAAATGATGGATATACGCTAATGATACTTGTTATTTCCTTGATACAAACTAAAGAAGCACGTGCTAATTACCACTCGTAATTTATAATCCACGTTGGTTCTTCAACAAATTACCTCATGTTTGTCATTCTGACTTTTCCACAAGACAAATTTGTTAGTGAGTGAAAAGTGAAAACCTTGTCATAAGAGCGGTTAGCCGAAGTTGGTGTTGCATGTGTGGAGTGGATGTCGTATTTGACTTGCAGGCATGTATGTTACGTTATGGATAAACCCCAAAAAATTAACATTGTTGCAATATTTATAAACCTCCATCTAATGTGGCAAAGCTAATGTAGCAAAATTGACAATTAAATATGAGTTAATGCCTAGTTGAACTAAAATCTCATTTCTGATTAGAGGAGCTTCCTTCTAATCTCGGATTAATCTTGTAATTAAACAATAATACTTTTTATGATTGAAAATGATGATTATTACAGACGACAACTAAATGATAAAAAATGGATAATTCAACTAAAATCTCATTTCTGATTAGTGGAGCTTCCTTCTAGTCTAGTTTTAAGCTTGTAATTAAACAATGATACTTTTTATGATTGAAAATGACAGTCATAAAATTGGCAATTATATGAGTAAATGAAAATAGTATGCATAATTGAACTAAAATCTCATTTCTGGTTGGAGAAGCCATCTTTTAATCTATTTTTAAACTCGTAATTATACAGTGCTACTTTTTATGATTGAAAATGATGACTATTAAAACCGACAAGTAAGAGTAAATGATAAAAAATGGATAATTCAACTAAAAACTCATTTCGTGGTTAGAAAAACTTCTTTTTAATCTAATTTTAATCTCGTAATTAAACAATGATACTTTTTATAATTAAAAACGATGATTATTAAAGCCGACAATTAAGAGTAAACGATAAAAAGTCTGAATAATTAAACTAAAATCTCATGAAAACTTCTGGTTAGAGAAGCTTCTTTTTAAACTATTTTTAAATTCGTAATTAAACAATGCTAATTATTATTTCGGTGAAATTAAAATTTTAATGATTAAAAAATTAAACATGAAATACACAAATACCCACAACACCACACTACACTAACTACACATATCTAACTTAACTGATTAACAAGCGGTCTAGACAATCTCCTAATGCAATCTAGATCCAGACGATAAAGATAAATGACAATCCAGACAGTATGATAGGTCTTTCGCTTTGATGCTTCACTTATCAAATCAGATATTTTCCATCTGCCACGTATCTCTTATTTCAAAACGTTTTCTAAGGAAAGCTGTCCTCATTAAAGGTAGACAGCAAAGCAATTGCATTAAAATTTTAATAGACCACGTGGCGTGAAGTGTGAAAGCTACATAACCCAATGCTAAAAGAAATTAAAACGACTTTTTAAAAATCTTATTACTTTCTCCACTAGGACTCCTACGAAAAACTTCAAAGGCTCGCTGTGTTTGTTTGAGGTGTCGTTTTTCTCTCCGAATTTTATAAAAATGTAAAACCTTATATTATACCTAAAGCAAATGACAGTGACGGAGTCATAACGAGTGAGACAGTGATATGGAGCTTGTAAATAACAATAAAAAACGAAAAAACGTTTCACCCGAGTCTATTTTTATTTTTGATTACGCACATGTTTCTTCATCCTTCGAGCAGTGGCAGAATCATTCTTGCATGTAGAATAATACTCAACGAGAAATTCTCCAAAAAGTTGAGAACCAAGGCCGGAAAAAATGTTCCTCTGGCCCATTTGCACATACATAAGTAGTCGTATGACGTACACATGAATTACGTCGACACAGATTAATACCATCGCACTAATATATCTCTCTCTTCTCTATAAATAAAGATAGAGAGTACTTGGAAATATCCGTTTAGGAATCCCCCTCCTGCTCGTATACTATTAGCTGATAAATTCCTCCCTGTAATTTAATATCAGTTCCCTTATAACGGGAAATTGGATTTAACCAAAATACTGGCTTTTGAAAAGTGGGGAGATGTTGGTGCGTTCTATTATTTGCGAAGAATTTGTGTGTAGAGAAAGCGGCGTGGTATTTGGAATTTCGAGAGCTACAGTAATACAAGGGTTATGTAGGGGGCCCTTGTGGTGGTGGTGATGGGGCAACAGAGAGGGATGAAGTCATGCAAATAAAATCACGAATGTCTTTTTTGCGATCATTGTCGCCGTAGTACATCCATAACATTATCATATCATTCTCGTAAATTAAACATAAGAATCCAGAACAAAACAGACGATTGCAGGAGAGGAGGTGGAGAAGACGGGGGGAACTCACCTATAAAAAGTAATAGAGAGATTTGATACTCAACGTTTCAGGAGAAGAAGCATGAATGGCATCTCTAGAACAAGGTACTCTCTCATAGAGACACTTTCTCTAAACGTGATATCTTGAAAAACAGAACGAATGAGTGGTATTACGTTTATGATCCGGAATCTCTTGTACTCGGAGAAGCTTTCATTCTCATCTCACTCAACTTTCTCCGTATCTCTCTCTTTTCTCTCCCTCGCTCTCCGTCTCTGAAGCAGTGCATATTATGGATAAAGCGTAAAATATGATTGTATCCCAAATATAACATGAACGTGACACACAACAGCAGACTGGTTTGTTGCTGCTGGAATAGTGGTGGTGTAGAGGTGATGGAGAAGTAGTGATTTGCTGGTGTGTTGGCAGTGGTGCGCTGGCCGAGAGTACAAAAAGGGACGCGGAGGCTGAGATTTGCAACAGTGCTGATCCAGAAGTGAAGTTGGAATGTTGAGATAAACAACATCTTCATTAATGGTTCGCGACATTCCCATTTATAAATCAAAGCTTTATTTATCACCAGAACACAACAATATTTGTTGTGGGGGAAAGATAGAAAACGAGTAGGACGGGGGTTTTTATTGTTTAATTTTCTCAAAAAGAGACTGAAAGAAGAAAGTGAAAGCTATAAAGAAAAGGGCAGCAAAGTTGGGAGATATTGTGCTCACACTATTTTTGTAATTGAAGTTGGTGTGATATCCTCTTCTTATCATCATCATCTTATCATCTAGTAGTGCGACTCGAGCGAAATACGCAATACTTTTTATATTGTCGATATACTGACATATTTTTGGAAGTTGTAAAAAAAAGTAGGAAAAGTTGTATTCATCAAGGGTTTGACATTTTCAGCGTCGTAAAAATGAATCTCCACCAAGCCTCTTTGATTGCACTTGCATTCATCTCTTTAAGCTGCTTGTACGAAAGGTCGTACGGCTTGACAGCAAAATTCATTCCGGATTACAAAAGAGCCGAGTAAGTACAACATGATATTATTATGTCATTATATTTTT
>JAHZNE010004712.1:0-45609 GCA_027744055.1 Callyntrura sp. NNG-2020 | reverse complement strand
GTGCGATCCCTCCAGATCTCAAAAGTGAACTGAACTCTTGGAGGTGACCATAAAAATGAAGCAAGGACCACATCACACACACGGCATCATCGTCGTCGTCGTCGTCATCATTTTCTTCATGAACATCGTCCACATTACATTTAGTAAACTGAAAAAAGTTGCTTACATGTTAAATGATGTCTGTCTACTTACTCCACATTATACCGTATATATACATACATACATACATCTATATTCCTAAATATAATGTGGGCAACACACATACGTACATAAACCCGCTCATCTTATTCTTTCCCTTGTCTCTTCTCTATAAACTAGTAGGTAACCAGATAAAACTCTAAAAACCATCATACGCTTTAATGTACATTGGGAAGAACTGGTGGTGGTGGTGGTGGTTTGCTAGGACTAAAAAGACAAGACCGCTGAAAAGGTAAAAAGCTAAAAGGTAACAGCAATAATAGCAGATGCTTCTCAATAATACATCTTTCTACTTCACTTCTTCTTCTTGTTCATCAGAGACGGCAAAGAGAGAGAGAGAGAGAGAGAGAGATTTGTTATATTGTCCATCTCAAAGATAAAGTATCTTTATTGTACACTACATTACATAGGTACATAGTATATACCTTCTAAATGCGCTATATATGTTATGTATGTATGTATGCTATTGTTACTATTTTGTTGCCACTTATCCACATGCAATGATGCATCAGTCCAAACCCAAAATGATTGTGTATTTTTATTATGGAATGTGATGCGAGTGAGCGCAAGTATAAGACATGCAGGCATAGTTTAAGTAACGCGGAGCGGGCAGCGACTAGTATTAAAAGCAAAGTCAAAGTCGTCTCTTGAAAAGGCCAAAGGCAATTGTAAAAAGTAGCTGTTACTATTGTGTTTTGTGCTGCTGCTGTTGTTGCGTTGTTGCAGCAGTAGGTATATTTCCACCTTGCTTTGCGCGGCGTCGGCCCAACTCTTAAATGATCTTAAACAAGCAGAGGTAGGTATGTATCTGAACGACGGTCCTTTTATTTAAGTAACGCCAAACTGTTTGAAAAATGTTCAATATTTTTCTTCTTTTTCTGCTGCTGCTGTTGCTGCTGCATCCACTTTGCTGACTGGTCATCGTCATTATCAGCCAACCAGCAGTTTTTTTAGTTGTGGGCAACAGCAACACTCTTTAAATGTTCTTTTGGTTGAATCCATTACATTAAAGTAAGCAGGTAGGTCCTATGCTGCGCTCCCTTACATGACAATATTTTTTTAAAAAGTTTAGCATTATTTTATGTAGACCACAACGCTAGAAAAAGCACAGGTACAATTTACACGAAAGAGAAAAGTATTCTTGTAATTCTTTCTCAAGCGAGCAACGTCTCGATGATGACTTGAGTCCACATTATTAATTGTGATTAAGTGAATAAGGATTGGTAAGTTTGCATGCAAGTGGGACGGTTTCGTGCGTCAGTTTCGTTTGTTGCATTGCAGGCAAGGTAAGAATTCTTCCTTATCTCGGTTTACCTTTTTTTCGCTTCATCAAGCCACGTATTACTACCGCTCTCTGCAGAGATACATTCTTCTTGTCTGGTAATTCAGGTACATGTGCATGCAGCAGCTTTTATTCTATATATGTAAAACATTTTTATGTTGAATAAATGTTTCTTCTTGATCTCTCCCTCTCTCTCTCTGTCTTGTCTCTCTTTTTTCCAAAAGGGGCAGGTGGCAAATGGCCTGGGCAAGATTGAAGATGAAGACCAATGAAAAAATTAAGATGCAAAGAAGAAACAGACGAAGGCAAAGATGAAGAGCCGAAAAGACCGGCTGCAAGAGCACAAATCTTACTAACTGGTTGGTCAAAGCAAAAGAAGTAGTTGGGTTGACCGGGCCAGAATTTTTATATAATTGTGAATAGAAGTAGCCAAGAGTAGTAGTAGTAAAAGGATGATGATGGTATAAGTAGCCAAAAGGAACACGCAGCTTCCCTTTTCTCTCAATGTTGATATCAAGACGAGAGACGAGACGATAGCTGGAAACTGCTGCTTTCCATATTGTTATTATTTTTTTGTAAAGATGCTTGTAAGAGTAAAATTAAATAGGCGCAGAGATGAATTGAGAAAAAGTGGACGTGCAAGGAAAAGAAACATGCAATACAGAAGAAAATTGAGATTCGTCAGGTTGTTTTATGAATATATAATGTTAAACTCAACAAGATTTTTTTTTCTCTCTCTAGGTCTAACTAACTGGTCAACTCTAGTCTAGTTTGTCGTTCACTACATTACATCCAACCGTTTCAGAGGAAAAAAATGATGAACCTTATAGCTATGAAGCAAACCTAACCGGCTTTCCTAATTCTTTCTGTGTGCTAGCTGTGTTTAAAGATGATGAAGAACAAGAGTCCGTTGATTTCAGAGTTGGGATGGAACGCATACTATTGTAAAAACATACACGTTCTAATTTTGAGATGATCGGGTACAAAGCCGTGTGTACTTTGGTGAGGAACGGGAAGAAGAAAGTCGTAGTCGTAGCCATAACCATAACCGTGGAAGACGACTGATCATCCAAAGGACCATCCAATGAAGATACATATCTAACAACTTGCATGCAACAACAATAGCAGCAGCAGCATCAGCCCTATCAGTTCAGTTTAGAGCATGCAGAGGGGAAGTTTGAAACGGCGTGCTCATAAAAGCTGTAGATTTGCTACTGGCATATCAATTTTACTGGCATTTATACCTGCTTCTCCCATCGCGTACCTGTCTACATTATTGGTTTATTGATATTCCTTCAGTGGCACTTTACCTCACGTTGTGTGAGATGTACCTGCCACTCAATAACTTGAGGTCATCATCTCATCCATGTAACTGCTGTTGATGCTGCTCCTTCCAAATCTTTGTCTCTAGGAGTCCTTCATGCTAAGCATGTAGTAGGAAAGCATTACACACTTAGGTATCTATATCGTCATGATCAGTAGGGATGTTCCTGTCTTTTAGAGATTATTTTCCGTGAGTGCACTGTACACGAAAGGATACAATTTTTTAAATAAAAAAACAGGCATTTACCTACTCCATTTTGTGAGACTTCTCTTTTCTCTTTTAGATGTATAGTGTTACAACCAGTTTTCCAGAAAGTTATATCAAAAAGTAAATCCGCTTCTGTTCTTGTCAAGATGGGAGCACTACAATCAGGCGAGAAAGTTGAGAAAACGTTGAAGTTGGAGTATCTAGGATGAACAGACACTACCAAGTTGAAAACATGTCTTTTGTCACTTCTGTGAGCTTTGCGTTGCATTAAGTAGTTGGGCTTATACGTATTTCATCACGAAATGATTAGATGGGACACTTTATGCAGCCAAGTCAGAGGACCTTGAGTTGCTGTGTGGAAAAATTTCAACGATAATGAATTATTTTCTGGCTTCCTATTTCTGCTCCCGGTAACGATTTCAAACGAAACTAGAGTGAAGATCAAAGAAAAAGATTCCAACAAAAATGTCTTCCCATTTTCACTAATGATCTGTCTGCACTACAATGCTGTACGTGTACGACACAATGATGGTGATTGTGACACACCTACAAACATTAGTATAAGGCTAAAGGAATGCCATTGACAGTAAAGACAGCGATGTTTCTTCCCTTTTCAATTCAATTTCCCTGCACATTTTGCTCGATTAAAAAAATGAGCTCTTGTCATTTTGAACTCAATCCCCTTACAGGAGCTCAAACAGAAAACAAAAGCAATTCAAAAAGTTGATCTTGGTTTGTGGGTTCAAAGTCCGTGCACTTATTATAATGAGGTTTCTTCTCACAGCCTGTTAAAATAGCACACGTTTTAAGGAATCCGCTTGACAAAATATAATTCGATGTACGTTTTATACTAATCAGTTAAACGAGTAAACTTTCTTTGTATTTTGCACATGTAGCGTGTAAGGATCGACAAAACCAGGAAGTCATTTTAAGTCAAAGAGAACGAACGTACACACAAAGCTTAATCTTTTATAACTTTCTCCGTCCTCTTATTTCTTAATTGAGGAAAGCACTTTTTCCCCATTTTTGCAGGCATATAACAACACCTTTTGAATCTCAGAAGAGAGAACCCACTTCGCCTAAACAAAAAATCGCAATCACTTTTTTTTTAATAAAAAGGTACCTCACGAGAAATATTTTCCTTTGCTCTGAGTGAAACAACGACTCAGGAATGACTTTCCTTGGAAAATGAGTCAACACTGGAGAAGACGAGAAGCGAGACTACGCCGTTTTTACGTCTCATAAACTTTGAGCTATGCAGGTATATAATTTTGTTGCGGTTACATGAACATCACCTTAATAACACCTCTCAACTCAAACCAAAAAAATTGTATTTAGGTAGGTGAGATGATACCCATTATCCTTATAAAGCCTATCACGCTTAATATATTAAGAGAACTTCTTCAGTTTTATTCTCGTCTCATTATTCTCATCAAACGAGTCATAGTGTAAATATGACTCACATACGTACAATTCAATATTTACCTTTCATTTAATTTTTTCTTTGAAATATACACTCTCACTCACGCTGTGTACCATACATAATATGATGTGTCAAGAAATGTATGGAGTACCTATTTACATTCCTAAGGTGGAAACTATTAACATGCTTTGTACTCTACAATACCCCTTTTCGTTTATTATTACGCCAGGGAATTGATAAACGTAAAAAAGTATACAAAATGCAGTATTCTCTTTAGGGAGAAATAGGAGCCATCAATTCATGGAGTTTTGCTTTGGTATCAGTTAAAAAAGAGCAAGAGATTTACGTTAACATTTATAATTGGTGTATGTATGTATGTGTGTGTGAATGGTTGTCAATATTTCAATATGCATTTTTTTGTCTTGTGGCAGTTATTTGTTTATGCATGTTTTCTCTTTGTGCCAAATAGACGCTTATTCATAAACATTGTTAAATTGTTATATATCTTCTTTTTGAGACACGCATTCTTTTACTGTCATAAAAGACTGCAAGCGAAACAATTACGCACGCCTTCTCTTCCGCCAACTCGTATGTACCAGTTCACCGCACCAAGCAGATCATTTGCTGAATTGAGCTACGGCGAATCGTTTATCTCGCGAGGGATCAAAAATGTTTGAATGGGAAAGAGAAAAAGTGATTATCGAGATGAAAGGAGAAACGCAAATCAAAAGAAGACGGTATACTGTATTTTCTAAATTTACAACCTCTGCCTTCTATATACATCACACGTCTACGTGCTACCCCTCTACAAGTTTATAATATGTCATGATGGCTAACTATTAACTATACATGCTTTGGAGTCCACATGCCTTTTTATCTGTCCATCATGACAAATGTATTGATAAGAAAATTTCGAAATGCTGTTATAGCCCCCTCTTCGTTCATGGTAGATAAAGTAAAATTTTGGCATGGGCTGTGTATATAAGAATATACGGTGCTCTGTTGTTTCATGGCTGTATTACAAGCTCTTTGTTCTTTCCTCCTTGACATATTGTACACTGCGTACCTGTTATTGCCAACACTAGTAGTAATAATCATAACACTTTGAGTGTGTAAGCTTAAATCCCGAGCCTCGACCCAACTTAAAACCACGGACGGAACCAAAAGTTACTCAAGGTGTGTGCATGGGTGACTTTTAAAGGCTGAAAGTTAGAAACAAGTGTAGGTAAACGTCAAAATAGCAGCAGAATTTAGTCGACAGTCACGTAAAGGCTCATCATCATTATCCAACAATAGGGTGTGTATAGTAAATGAATGGTCGTATGAGAGAGGGAGAGAAATAAAGAGGAAAAGAGTCAAGAAATCTCATATAGAAATATTTTTAAGAGCTAGAGACAACATGATGTATCACCACCACAAGAACAGCTTGTTATTTGAAAGGTGAATATTATACTCATCTCTTTGCGT
This sequence comes from Callyntrura sp. NNG-2020, assembly GCA_027744055.1. Classification (NCBI taxonomy): domain Eukaryota; kingdom Metazoa; phylum Arthropoda; class Collembola; order Entomobryomorpha; family Paronellidae; genus Callyntrura; species Callyntrura sp. NNG-2020. The sequence continues at coordinate 39,708 of JAHZNE010004712.1, read as the reverse complement.
TATTATTATCCTCGTCATTATTATCATTATAATGGCAGTAAAAAGGAAAAGTTCACAGCTGTGAGACGTTGAAACATTCTCCAAGCATCTCCGAGTACCGCCCAAATGGACCCAGTTTACGTTTTAAAATGTTGATGTATAATGCTGATGATGCAACAATTTTCTTGTTTTCCTCCACTCACCAACCGATCCAAACGTAAAACTGTACGTACATTTATACATCAAAGTACTTTGGTAGGTGTAGTGTAGTGGTTGCGTGACAAAATAAAAAGAGAAAATTAAATGATACTTGAAAAAAATTTATATTAATTTGCAACTTAATTTACAGGAAACATGAAAGTGAGTTTGCGTGATTTTCAAATTATTTTGAGGTAAAACAAGTAGAAAAAGGAAATGATGTGAAAAACCTCATTTTTTGTGGTGGGAGGCAAAAGAGGTAACGAGTAAAAGAGCAGAAGACTCCTTAATTTCGTGCATTTTCTTGACAGATGTATGGAAAAGGGAAAAAAGTCAGGTGTGTGTTGTCTATCATGTTGTCTAAATCTGAATAATTTCAAATACATTTTACTCCTGTTTCATTCAAGTACCTTAACCAAACCAACTTGTCAGTTTGGCTTCCGTATAATGTTCATCTTTACCTTATTCATCTTTACGTATCATTCTCATGCCAAGAAGAAGCAAAGCAAGCAAGCAAGCATTTTATTTTCGCCGTTACAAAAATAAAGTTTTACTGATTAATTACAAGTCAGATGAGACAATGGCAATCAATTTGAATATTAGCTCAGTTATAAATTGCTAAAGGAGGGGTTCCTATTCTCCTTGTCATTAATATCTTCTGAACTGCTGGGGGGCAGTTTTATTATGAACTTGCTCGTTGTCGAAGAACTTTTCTTGTTTTCGAAACGTGGTTTTGTGAGAAAGAAAAAAAAAACACCGAGGTATTTGCATTCCAAATGACGAGGAAAATAATATCAAATATAAAATTTAATGAAATAACATTCTCTGACTTACAACTCCCAAATTTCTACCCTGTCCATTTCATAAAATGCCTATCTACTTCAATTCTAATCATAGTCTTTTGACTGTTACTAGAATAAAATGATAACCAACCACACCATCTTCTAAAATGACGAGGTTTCCTCATCTCCTTCATCCTTTCGTATATCTATCGCCAGATAACAAGTGCGACTTGTTGTTGTTGATAATAATGATGATAAATAGTTGGTAGGTATACGTTCACGTATACAATAAACTTGTTGTTTTTTTGTCAAGCAAAAATGAAAAATTCCTCCAATTTAACGACTGGTCAACGAGAAAAGAAACAGCAGGCAAAAATTTTTCCACGATGTTGTTGATGCTCTCTTCTGAATACTGAATTAAGGCAGCAAAACACCATAATATAGTGTTACTTAACAAGTTGGAAAGATTAACTGCAGAGAAGAAACAGAAATCAATCTCTCCTGAAACAGATTCTCAAAGATTAGCAACGTCAGCTACAAGAGTCACAGCTACTAAAATCTGGATTCACAGTAAATTCTCTTGCGGTAAAAAAGAACTTTTAGCAAGACATCTATGGTACAACAATATTAAACACACACATACACACATACAGACACATGCAAATGTTGAAAGCATTTTTTTCGAAAAGGAGAGGAACCAGAAGTAGAAGAACTAGTGAAGTGAACAACTTGTTATATTTTTTCAAGTCCAGAAAGAATATTTACAAATCTTGTCCATTATTATTATTGTTATTATTATTATTGCATATTATTGCATATATATATGTCTGTGTATCTCATGTATATATATATATATATATGTCTGTGTAGGTACGACGCGACGCTTACTTATCAAAGTTACTTTACTAGCAACGAGCTACCAGCTAAACCACCACTGACACTACACCAGCTAATTCCTGCATTGATGCATTAAATTTTGCTGATATGTGAATGCAAACGAGCGTCATGATCATGATATTATAAAAAAAAGTTTTGAGAAGAGGGCATACCTGTATAATAGGTAATACTAGTTTTATTAATACGTTCATTTTATTCCCTTCTTGGCATCATTGCGCAGCGAGTGAGAGAGAGAGAGATTCACCTATTGCTTTCAAAATGATGATAGGCAACAACAACTGTTAAGCTGAGAGCAAAGAAGGTGAATAGCGAATAGAGAGAGAAGATGTTTTGAGCTGAAATATTTTTTTTACAAGTCGGCAGACCCGTAGAACCGGTTTCACTCAAAAAAAGTATCAGAGACATCAAGGGAGTAGTAAGTAGTAATATTATAAGTATATAGCTGGGAAAGGTGATGATGATGTAGAAAAGAAGGTGTCCATCGAGAGAGCGAGAAGCAAAATGCAGCGCGACTCTATCCAAAAAACGCGTTTTTTGAGAATGCTGCTGGTGTGTGTGTATACAGTCTCAGTTATCTGCGCGTCTTCGTTCTTCGTTAGCGCAGTCTATTTACTGAGGTTGTGTTGTGTGTGAGCGTCTCCTTTTTTTGAGGGAAAGAAAGACCCGACAATGATGATCATGATTGCTGTATATTTATTTTGTTTGAGAAACTATTCATGCAAGTAAAATTAATGCCGAGGAGCAATTATCTGTACAAATGCATAATAAATTTCAGATACCTGAAAAGGGAATAATATGTTCAGGTGAGTAGTGGCTTTAACGGCCAACTTTTCGGCAGATTCGGAGGATAAAAAGATACGCACGTAGGCAATTAAATTGAATCAGAGGTACATTGTGAGAGAGGTGTACGACCGTTCTTTTCTTTGGAATTAAAGTATTCGACTCTGGCTCGTAATTATAGAGGTCGTTTTCTGTATAAATTCAAATATGAAAACATGCTCAACTCAGCACCTGTAATATGTGAACAAATGGACTACGCAGACTAAAAGTTAAAACATTAGATTTTTTTATACCAATAATGACAGCAAATAGCGGGATTGTACTGTGTGAGTGTACGGAGTACGGAGAAGGTAGTTTGATAATTTGATAAAAACAGATCCTATCATTCGTCACAATAATAATAATTACTAATTACGACCTCATGATATCTGCTAGTTAATCAGAATTTATTCACACGTTTCTCGTATACCGTATCCAGAAGGAGAATCTTGAGTACAATTTGAGGAAATCTATATGATTTCTCTGGTAAATGGTTTGAACTGGTCGAAGATAATCGTAGTTTCGAGATACTTAAAATGATAACGTTAGTTTACAAGGTCTATTAAATTGTCATTGCGTGGTTTGATTCTACTGTGTACCAGTGTGAAGTCGTGAAGTGGTTAGGAAGTAAAAATGATGATGATTATCATGAGTCCCAATACTTTCACTCTGAAATCCTTAAAGCCAACAAGCAAAAATGTAACAAAATAGTATGGTCGTTTCATCATTATTATGGGGGATCATTTTTAACAATTTGTTATTCCCTTGTGACTGTTGCGAGTTATTTCTCTGACAGTGATGGATGTATTGCTGAACTGTTATCTCGCTGCTGCAGTAAAATGAAGTCGCTGCTGTGAACCGCTACCTGGTAGTCCAAAAAAGACCCATGTCTAAGTTGGGTGTTGCCGTACTAAAATTGACACTGATGGTCGCTAGAGAGGTCTCGTGTCGTTTCACCAAGAACGTCAGAAACTGCCGAAAACCAGCATAACTTTTCGTGTGAGCTTCTTTTCTAACTGTCCTGAAATTGCATTATCGAAATTAAATTAAGATTTTAATACATTATAATTAACATACCTTTGACCTTTTCTTGTCACAAACTGGCTATTATGGCGCTTGCTTGAAATAAGATCCATTTTCTATCATTGTTCTATTTTCCACGTGACGAGTCTGTTGTAATACGTTCAGTTCAAATATTATGCATCACTGGAAGAATGTTACTTTCCAACATCCGTTTTAATCGCGTTAGATAGAACTTTCTGCAAGCTACATGTATGCCAATTCCCATCCATAACTAGTAATATCTTCTATTGACTTGAAGAGTTGATAACTATCAGTTCACTTCTCTCTCAGTAGTTTTATTATCTTCGCTGGCTATTACATCGCTACGCCACATAATCCCACTTTTTGTGCTTTTGTGAATAATAACTGCTTGTCTTTATATTGTTAGACAAGTTTACGACTCTATATAAACTTTCCAGGACAGTTTTAGCGAACGATAAAAATACCGCTGAAGGAATAGTATTGTTTGGTGGTTGTAAACCTCCTCGCTTACGTATTCATTTGCAATATTTTTATTTGGTATACTCCTTTTGCCACCACACTTGTGACATCATGAACAAATGTGGATGAATATATTTTTTATTCAGCACAGCATTCATTCATGCATGTTGAAATTGAAACGCTGAAGCTTGAAGCTTCTTTATTTTATGTCACAGTCATAAAACAAAATTCCCTTTGTATTTATGCACTCTCCAGATCATTAAGAACTTGTCTTGGACTTGCAAAATAAAACATTCCAAACTTTTCCTAAAGATTTATAAATAATCCGAATAATATAGCCCAATTTTATTGAATCTCGTAAAAAAAATTATTCCACAAAATACAAAACGGTGTACATAAAATTGCTACAGGACAAATATTGGTGTTGGTAACAAGTTTGCAAACGTGAAACCCGTATGCACATGATGGCACACATTGTATAAAAAAGGTAATGTTACATTCTTCTTAAGTATTGTTGTCGTCAGGGATCGTTCATGTAGAATGTTTGAAGGGCTTGGGTGGGGGAAGGGGTGGTTCCTTAACCGTAGTAAGCTCCACGATAACCTCCGAGATATCCTCCAGCAGGGTAGGCACCATATCCAAGACCTCCATATCCAAGTCCTCCAGCGTAGGCGCCACGGTATCCTCCGTAAGCCAAACCAGCTCCACGGTAGCCGAAATACTGGCTAGCAGCAACGGCAATCAAGGCAGCGACGAGGAGGAGAACAGCGATCTATATGAAAGTAGAAAGGATGAAACGAAAAAAGACGAAACAAAGTAAGTGAAATAACATTACATAAACGAAAGTCTTGTCATATAACTTATTATACTAAAAAGGAGGAAGGAAACGAGTAAAGTTTCCACAATTCCACCAAAACATTCCAAGAAACCGAGGGAAATACCTCGCTAAGAAGGTAGTGACTCGGCTTCTTAGAATAATATTATCATCAGATGGGATCAACAACGACAATCTCTACCCAGTGATTTATTTCTGTTGCAGTCCCCTTTGCGCCTAAGATGGCAGTCAAGTCAAAGCTTTACTTATTACATTCCACACATACGGTATATGAACCGTTGCGAAAAGCCTTCGCCACAAGGCATAAAGAGGAAATTTAGGAAGAGTTTTGGAAAAGTTGAACTAACCTACCGACTTATCTATCTTTTCGCCCCATTCTCTGGCCTACTTAACTGTACACTTTTATTGGCAAGTATAAGAGATACTTTGATAATAATGCTATTATAATTTAATGCGCTCTCTAGCTTCGAATTGAAAATCGTGTAATGATTAATTGTACACAAAAAGTAGATTTCCGACATAATAATATTTTTTTTCTTTGGGAAAATAAATTATTATTGAAAGGATATAGATTTCTGAGAGAAACTTACGAGCTTGGCCATTTTAGTGAAGTGGAGAGTTTTGTGAAATTCACAAAGATGTTTTGGATTGAAAAAGGTTATTGTGGAGATTGCAAGTTGAGGAAGAGCAAACTGATGCCTGACCACTTAAACGACCAGAGTATTTATACCAAAAATTGGCTCTTGTGAATTGTAAACCGACACGAAGCACTGTGTGTGTGCGCGCGCGTTCTGTTGTTCCTACGGCATGACACGAGGCAACTTTGTAAAAATGAATAAAAAAGATTGAAATTTTTTTAAGTCACACGTTTTAAGGGCCAAACCCACAAGAGTTCATAAAACAGAGAGAGAGAGAGAGAGAGAGAGATTGTACGTTCCCTTACAGGTTTCTTGGTGGAACTATCCAATAATCCTTGCTCGTCATCATCATCATCCATATTCCATATGCCTAACTAACTGACACATTATCTGATCGTCCACTTGGAGTGAATATGTATGAAAATGCAATTTTTTGCATTTCGTGAGCCGTTGAAGCTTACATATTTAAGAATTCGATTTGATGCAGGATTCTCTACTGATCTTATTAATGATATGGATTGATGTTTTATCCTTAGCACACGACGACAAAGAGACTGTAAAACAGCGTTGAATAATAATCGTGAAAAGTAAAGGTCAACTATCCGAACCTACATTAGAGTTTTTACTCAAACTTGCAATTCAGCCGTCTAATTTTTATGCTTTGGCAGCTGAATAAGGCTGTTGTGTGGATACCTAATACTCTATTAGTTCGTAATCAATATCATGATGATTGCAAATGGGGAATGGGGTAAAAAAACTGCTTATACCTACAGCACACACACAGCATTGATTTTCGGCAAGAAGTGGGAGATGTGACAGATTACAACAGGGTTACTCAGCAGTTGTGCATTTGTATGTAGTCGGCAGTTACCAACAGAAGTCTGCAGGGAATAGAGGGAATAATAAATTGGATGATGACTGGTAAGCTTACTAAATTCAATGACTTTTTGACCATACTTACTTTTCATTAAAAAGTGCACGGTCTCGTTAGTATAAAGCAGTTTGTGTGTGTGTACCAGAAAGACGTGATGAAGATGAATATCATATCGTCTCTGCGGAAAGCAATAATAATGCGACAAGCGAAGGATTTGGGTGACTAAATTAAGATGGTTCTGTGGTTTCTGTGAGTTCCTGTATTCGGTAATGTGGGGAGGGTGGGAGTGTATAGCTATTGTCTTATGAAAATGATATACATACTTATAGTATATTATACTCCACTGTCACTTTACTCGTTATTTCATTGATTTTGACAAACTCCATGCAAAGAGCATGATTATTTTGAGGAGCATCATGTAGTGAGTGCATCATGATATTTTTTAAAAAGCGTGATCAACCAAGCATGTAGTATATCATCTTTTTTGGTAATGTCGTTGTCCAAAACTTTGAAATGACACGCGTAGCCACAATGTAACAGTGATCTCTAGCAACTCTTGAGAAGAACGTTCTTTAGTTTTTATGTGAAACGCGCCACTTACCGTACAGGAATTATATTATTAGAAAAAATCTTTAAAAATACATATTCTTAGAAGAAAAAAATAGATTAAACCATGATTTGCAAATTAGGAATGACTCGTGAGTTTTTTATGTTCATACGATGCAGTATAAAACTTTTTGTTCATTGCCACTGGAATCTCTTACACGTTCTTACGCATATACCTTACGCTGTGGGAAGTTCACCCACCCACCTACTACTCGTGTGGTTTAGAACGTATATGTAAATGCATCTATTGTGTATAACATGTCAACCTGATTACAGGTGATCATATAGTTTTTGCGTGATTTTGGAAATAGTACAATAAGACAAGAATACGATATAAACTCTTACTTCTCTTCTGTTGAGTATATGGCTTTGTATTCACTATTATTACGATTTTTTGCTAATGTTGTCTGGACTGGCAAATTCAAAGAAAATCATACGCACAATACGTTACGCGCACATGCCGGCTCTATTTTTATCTAAATGAGGCTATAAATAGACATGGGCAGTTCAAGTAACTGAAACAAGCACTTCAAGGTTAAATTGTACGGATTAATAATTGACAATGTAGGTAGGTACCTGAGAAATAATGGGGAGATTCCTTAAAAGCGAAAGGATATCCAGAGATCTAAAAATGTATCTCTGCTCCAATGTAATGTGCTTCGGTTTTAATGAAATAAAACCACTAACTCATTCCTCTGAGCGAGTGGATCCTGTCTACCGTAGTTTGATCTCATCATTAAAATTCGCAACAATTGATTATTGCTTACATTGATTTTGATTATAGAACTGTTCCACACGATCATGCTCGCATTACATAGACAAATGTTGATTATACTCTGTGGTTTGTCAAAAAATGCCTTGGGCTACATTACTCACCACAAACGTTGGCCATAAGATGTCAATGATAAGTTAATCACGGCAACAGCGTGCTGTAGCAGTTCGCCTTGTTTTATGCTTGGTTATAACAATCAATAATAATAACAATAATAATAACGATGTTCATCCAAATTAAATGTGTATGCAAACACATATAGTTGACTTTCATTGTTACAATTATTTTACTCCCCACAGATTTATGAATTGTACGTAATTCTTAATAACATCAATTTTTGATCCTGCCCTGTTTTAATGATTTAGAACGCCTAAAGCTTGATGAGACAACAGCAATGCGAAAATTTAAATGGTGTTTCTGCGCAGTCTATATTTCGTACGCAGGCCTTACACAAATATAAATGAGTCCAATATTTCTATAATATGGGGAATGGTATATTGATGTGTTGAGCATCAAGCGTTTCGTGCTTCAAATGGTGTATGATGCTATGGTATAATGAATTTACAGAGAAAATTGTTAATTAATAAGCTACTGATTTATTGATTTAATCATAGGAACATGTTGGGAAAAGGTGACATTTCAGTAAAAATATGACGACAAAAGGCTGTACTAAAAAGAGAAGAAGCACGACATCCAACGAGAATGTTAATAGAAAATACTATTTTTGGTTTTTAGCAATCGTATCACGTAACCGATAAGAGTATTAACCGCAAGGTAAGGGATTAACCATATACAAGTCCGTATCCGCTGTATACTGGAACTCCATATCCATATCCGTAAGTCAAGTACTGTGGATTGGGTCCTGGAGCTGGGCCTGGAGCTGGAATGGCGAAGGCAACGGCAATGACCATTGCGACAAGAAGGATGACAGCCATCTAAAATAATTAAATAACAAAAGGGTAAAGTATCGTTATAAAACTTGATAATAATAGGGCAATAGGGGGAAACTTTTCCGCAGGATATATACACGTTTCCACAAGGGTTTTGGAAATAATGACTCATATAGAGTGTGACCACAACCAAAAACTTACCAACTTAGACATTTTGTTTTGGATGTTTGTTGTGGGGGACCACAAAGAGTTTTAGAGTTGTTCAAGTTGTTTGGAAAGTGATTTGAAACTGATGATGAGTCTAAGTCGGCCATGCCCTATTTATACTACAACTCACACATCTCTCTTTTCAGATAACTTTAGTTTGTGTTACGACGTACAGCAACCGGGGGATTTGGGAAAAAAATCCCTGTGAAATCACAACACAGCTTCGGTCTTGTCCTATGATGATGTATGGTTATAATAATATTATTATTTTGCTAGGTACCTGATAATCGCATGCATTCAAAATAGGTTACTTTCAGCTACAAACTTTTTTTTATCGCACATTAGCATGACGTTATTTGGTGTTTTACTCCCCAGGAGTAATGCTCGCCCGAAGCCATATTGTGTCTCATCTTCACGAGAACTGCGTTCCAGATTGATTATTTCAGAGTAAAATTGCCGCATTTAAAAAGTCAGCTACCACTTTTTACCCGGATTCTAACGTGTTACATCATTTTTCATTTTTTATACTCCCTTCGACAAGTAGATGAGATTTTTTTGTAGAGAGCAGAGAACATCAAAAAGAAATGACTGGATAGCAGATTAAATAAAATTTTTGTGTACGTGCAGGTGATTTGCATCAAAAGCACATCACTAATGGCATTATTGTTGCGCCTAATTGTCTGACTCTGACAGGCAGCTAGCTGGATGCACATGGTCGCATGGATGAAAGGGGATTTGCTTGTCACTGAGTTATTATGACAAACTACAAACACAAAAGCACGATATTGGTATAATATTGTTATCGGTTAGCAAAATGGGTACACTTCTTAGCCAAAAGTGCTAACACCAAATACTATCAAGATTGGCAGTACAATAGAATTTTTTTTGCTTTTCTTTTTGCCAAAGCATTCTCTCACGCATTGTTGGAGATGTGAGTTTTATCAATTGACGATGTAACATACCATTTTGTGCGTTATAGCAATCATATATTATCTTTTATGTGAAGTTACCAGTGTTGATACACCACTTGCTTATTGTTTTTACTGACTTTCAGGCAATATACCTTTATGATAGTGCTATCTGCTGTCATCATCACCGACCATTATTCTTTACTCTCTGTGATACACTCCATGTTTACCAGAGAATAGGATACAAAAAAGTCTCAAGGACAATTAATTAAATACTAATAATAATATGGTTTTCAATGAGCTTGCTCATGTTTGATTAAAAATAAATTGACGTCATCATCGTTATATAAAATGTACTTTTCAAAAACATGAGACCACTGAACGTATACAAAAAGTTAATGATGTTTTGAGTGCTTGTTTTGATTTGAATTGCTCAGTGGCACATGCAATGTACAAAAACCGATCTTGTTTATAAAATATGAGAGAATAGTGGAAAAAATTGGACATAAAACGTAACTGCTTCTTCATCTTCAAAGAATGTGCAATGGTTTTGTATCAATTTGGAGAATTGCTAAATGTTTACAAAACGGGCACAAAGCCATAATACAGTTGTATATCAATGCTAGTAGCAAAACAGGCTTGGTTGAAGTAAGATATCGTAGCGACAGCCAGTAACATAAAAGAAATTTCTCATATCTACCGAGCCATTGGGCTGCCAATTTGCAATAGCATGTAGTCATACAACGCGTTCGGAAACGTCACAGATAAAGTCAATCACCACTGCTGTAAGCAGTGATGATAGTGTGGTAAATTGTAAAACACCTTCAATTTATTTTGTGCATAAAATACTTGTAAAAATGAGAGCAATCCTTGGAGGAGTCAGTTGTTGACACGTGTTGCGTTCCCATAAAATGCTTAGTGAACGTTTTATTTTCTGAAATATTATTCAATCGTCAGCCGCACTTGTAATGCGCAAATGATGTAAGAATCACCATTTATACACACAGCAGTTCCTCATTGATTCTCAGCGAGTTGCAAAGAAATACATAAAATGCAAATACTTACATAGTGTTAACCACAACTTACTTATTCGCCCTTTTTGGAAATCTTGCAAAACTGTGTTAAATGGAAAAGTACAAAATTAGAATTACTAAAAATAGAAAAGGAAGCGCTCTTAATTACGACATACGAAATCCCATTTTTCATAAGACTCTATACCTGCAAAACCTAAAAAGTTCAAACAAACCTGAGAAAATTCGGCGAGAAATTCATTTGGCGTACGGAAATTACCCACAACTTTTTAATCAAGACGTTTGACTTCCCCTTTCAAAATTTGCATGCAATATACAGGTACGGTATAAAACTTCAAAGGTACTACGCTTAATTACCAAGCATTCTCTCTCGCTCCGGAATCGTTCACTGGTAGTGTGGTTTGGCAATAGATGAAGTATGTAACGCATGAGAGATCCGCCCAACCACTATTATACTACATGTATGAAAAATTACCCACCACATCTCCCTCGTTTCATCCTCAAGGAAAAGCTAAAGGTCCACAAACCTCAAAAACCTTTGCCCAATTATAAGCATGAAGACTAAAAAGCTGGTAATTTTAAAAGGTACACCATCTAGACTCTAATGGGTTGCGATATTTGCTTAAATGAGAAAAAATTCCGGGCAGTACGTTCCTGCACTGGAAGCGTTGCAAAGATAAAAAAGAGAAATCAGTGTGTAATTGGCCAACGAACTGTGCTCCAAAAGGAAAAAAACAAGTCAGCCGCAAATGGAAATCATATTTTCCACTTGATATGAAACGGTCCGTCTATATACACCACCATTCTGCAGAGCATATGTGTGTATCTTAACTATCTCCATTCGTGGGCAAACTCATGATGGCGGAAACATTATCATAACATTTATCGAGGCAAGCTACACATTCAATTATAAAAGTCACACGGTCAGGAAACGCTCCGTACACACTGAAAGTGGATCAACTCGACTCGAACCCTTTTCTAAAAAAAAAGACGCGCTTGTTTAAGGAAACTTTCATTCTAATATTGTATGTTACTGACTGTCATGTCGATGAGATAAAGTATTTCATCTGGACGGACAACGAGCTTCTTTATACTTTTCAATCCAATTTTGCATTGTTCCCTTCAGGATGGGTGCACTTTACTCGTGAGTAAACTCATGTTAACACCTATTGCATGCAAACTCACAAGTTTATATAAGTTCCTATACATATCTCCCCCGAAATATTGCATAAAGTTGTTGAAAAGGTCAAAAGTCTTCCCTGCACAACTGCACTTGTCTCACTCCAACTTCTTTTATCTCTAGATTTCTGAAGGACGACCATCTATATTACTCTTGTCGTGTCCGTGCTATATATTCCTTTCATGTCATACATACAGTATGCATCTTAATATTACGTACACACGTACTACGTGCATGCCCATAAGCAGTTGATTTGAGGGAAAATGTACAAAACATGAAAAAGGACTTCTCTCATGTTACAAATGCGCCATACCAAAGAATGACAAATAAGTGCTGTGGATACTTTTAAACAGAAAAGGTGATAGAATTGCATGTGCCTACAACAAAGCATTGACGAAACACACAAAAAACGTGATTGAACATGATTCCCATCTATTCTTCTGCGCGCCTATCTACACAGTAGGTATCTGGCTGACAATTGTGTTGTTTTCGGGGATGTTGTGTAATCAGAAATGACTATAAATATTATGTTCATGGTCGTACTAAAAAAATTTCCATCAACTTTATATATCAACCAAGAAAATGCCTACTTCCATAAAATATACGATGCCTACCATATTTGCTTGCTTGCACACTCTCACTCACACACAAATAATGCTGATGGTGTAATTCCAGAAAATCATACCATGCACAGATGTGCCAAATACTGGAGTAGAAACGGAGAAGAAAAGAGAAGATGTTATATTACAATAACAGATGAAACCGCACTCATACTAGATAAAAAAACTGACTAGGGCAAGACTGACTCCCCAGAAAAAAAACGCTTGCTTGTATATCCTTTACGGCTTTCTTATTCCTTTAACTTTTCTTCTCTTCTCTGTTGTAGTCCCATTATCACCATTATACTTTATATGATATGCCAGTAAACTCCTCTCTGCTCTGCTGGTACAACTTGCCCTGGTTAAGACATTTTTCTCTGCTCTCTTTTCTTTGGCGTCATTGTTCTCCCGTTGTTACTTTTTTTCTTCGTTGGATGCCCTGTTTTTTTGTAATAGTTGCTTCAGCTTTACTATTAATAATTATTATTGTGCGGCGCTCAAGCGAAAAGTAAAGAGTTTTCACACTGACTTCTTTTTGAAAACCCCGGCAGCTCTGCGGATTGTTTCACTCTATCTTTCTCTCGATTTTCCTATTATTTGTAGCTAGTCGGCACTCGGCAGTATAATTTTAGTTGAGTAGAGAGACAGAGAAGAACGGAAGAGAGAGAGAAAGAGAGGTTATTGTTGTTGTAGCTGTAGCAGTAGCGTCTAGTCAGTGTTTTTAAAAGAAATCTTGTGAGAACCATAAAATTGAAGTATATGTATATCTTACATGGCACCACTGTGTTGCATGTATAAGTTGTAGATGATCACGGCAAGGATTAGAGAAATGGGAGAAATGAGTGAATTACTTTACAACATCCCTTTTTTGCATATTTAATTCAAGGTCTTTTAGTCTTTTCCTTTGAGAAGAATGGTAAAATATGAAATCGGATATACTATAATTTTAGGGTCTTCATGGGATGTGGATTTGGATTCTCATTTGGAAAAGTACCTTTCCAACATGATACATAATCAATCACTGATACATCAACTTTCTTTTATGATAAAACCAAAAACAATGAAATGAAAAGCAAAAAGTCTTTTATTGTACAATCCGATTTTGATCTGCAGTTATTAAATAATAGTTTATTCACTTAATTGTATACAGAGAATTTATTGAACAAACTCAATTTTACTGGTTGTTGTGTTGTTGTTGTTCTCAAAATCGAACATATGGACGTACACACGCTGGCACACTTACTCTTCTCTGTATTTTGATGCCCGCGTATATGTTTAAACCCCTTTCTTTCCTCAATACGGTCAAATCATACCCATATACGTACTTTTCTTGGAAAATATTACTCACACCACACCAGGGTACTGGCAATAGACATCAGCAGAATAAATTACATACCAGCGAAACCGTGACACGCATTCTTTGGGAATCGCACAGATTCCCTCTTTACTTACCTACGTTTCCGAGATCGTTTAGTTTGGTCGACGTGTTCTCGTGAAAGAAACTAAAGAAAGGGAAACATCACCCTCAACAAGCTCAACGGCAACGGGTTATGATTACGATATAGTGTTGGTGATTAAACTCTGCTGCTGTTAAGGGTATATATACTGTACACAATATAGTGCCTGCATGCTCTGGCGTATTCACACAAAAGCTCCGTGTGCAAATAAAATCCCTTTTTTGTTTTGTTGGTCTTCCATCTCTATTTCATAGAACACTAAAATAAAATAAAAAGCTTTAGAAAGTGAAATTCTTTTGCCAGTGAATTGAATTTTTAATCACAATAACCTTGTAAATTTCCTTTGAACTCCGCACAAGCTTGTGACATTAAAGACTTTTTTGTTCCAGTATTATTTTTCATAGAACCTAAAACTAAACCTACTTCAGTTTTTTAAGCCCCATTCCTTGAAATACACTACGTTATCATCATCATCATCGTCATTCTCATCGCCGTTAAGGCTTTCACTTTATCAAGCATCCTGTTTTTGAGAAGGTTATAATATCCACAGGAGACATCCGAGTAGTTTCGTTGCTTAAATAGCAATACTTACGACGAAATGAATACTCAGAAAATGAAGGCAAAAAAGTAGCTTAAAGGTTCACGTTCTGAGGCACACACGTCGTCGTATGTTCAAGTAGTATTAGTTATCCGATATATTTTTCTCCGCCTATCGTCTAAACACACGCGCGCCCGTCTACATAACATATGAATCCTCTGGCTGACTGCACACAAGTTGTGCTACGCGGCTTTATGAGCTCTGTTCCTATGTGGTGAAAATGAGTTGAAAATTCATGTGTCCTGTTTTCCCTCTGCTTTCTTTCTCTCTACTTGTTCCTGGTTTTAGACTTCAAATTACTACTACTTCCTCTCGTTCATCCGTTATGCATTTTGTCCTGCCTTCTTGTCTTTAACTTTCGTCTCGTATCGTAAAAAAAGCGCGTCCCCTCTCACTTTCCTTGTTTCAAAGGGGAATTCACATTTTATACACCCGGTAAGAATGTGACGTGGCAAGGCAGGAGTACGGCAAAAAAGAGTCGAGGAAGAGATACAGACAAAAAAATTGGTAGAAAACGATCAGCTTTAAGCAGGTTTTATTTGGTGAAATGGTAAAAGAAAATCGTCTTGTTACCCCTGTAGTCTAGTAGTATTTTCGTCACCGTGTGTCTGTGTTACAAAGTGAAAAATAAAAGGAGGAAAATGTAAAATAATTTATATATAGATAGTAGTAAGTAGTAACTGTGATGGTACGTAGTATCAGAGATGACGTGGAAGGGAAAAGAAGATGTAATAGGACTTAAAGGGAAAGAGAAATGCGGAGAGCTTTTGTACATATTCATTGATTCTACAAAAATGACGATTTTAGTATTCTTGGAATACTCCCGTTTCCTATTACTTCGTGTTACTTCACCCGCAGTTGCACGTTCTCGTGTGTGGTCTTTTTGTAATAGATAGGTCATCATGCATGAGTGGAGTTGAGTAGACAAGAATTTTAGGCTGTAAATTTTATTTTGTGTGAAAAGCAAGAAAGAGAAACGGACATAAATAAATGTAGTATGCGTTACTATTTGGCTTACGTAGCATATCTATAGATGGAAGTACGTTTTCAGATTTTATAACCCTTGAAATTCAGGGTACGAGTACATTACACAAGAATTGCTCGCCAAACAAAAAAGTTTATTCTTAAAAATAGCAGCAGTTGAAAATGTCATTTTCACCTTTTCTTTTCAACCTCCTTTATTGGAAAAAAGTTGTAAAAATGGCATACCTAAAGAGGTTGATGTAGTGCTTTCCACCAAATTATTCTTGATTATTTTAATGATATGTACAATTATAATGTTTTATATGTGATATTTAAATGGTTATATAAGGTTTTATACCGTTTCCGCTACCGTTAGCATGTAATTGACCTTGCAGCCAAAAGTCATAGTCGTAAGATGTTGAGTTCAAAGAAACGCCAAAATAAACGGAATCGTTTACGTTTTATGTTTAAAGCGTTCTCTGTATTACGATTACGATGTATCATAGTTCAAAGGATGCTAGAGTCATACGATATTTCTCTGACGCTATCCAAAAGTCCAAATTGAAGGACACAGCACAATACATCCAATCAGTATAGCTAGATTTGTCAAAAAAGCAAAACTGCTGCAAACCCTGATGTGTCCTCTAAAAACATACGTGGAAAAGATTAAACGCTTTCATCGTTGTAACGCCGAAAAAGGGAGAACATCTTTCATCTTTTCTAAGCACAGCATCAGACAGGCGGGTATTGGCTTTGGTGTACGTAGAAGGCTCGCTTGTCATAGATTTTCAAGACTGAGTGGTATAATGCATAAGCACATTTGCAAAGAAGCCTGACTTTTGACATGATTGCTTTCTCTAAAGAGGTAAAGTACCTATTAATTTCCTCGTCAAACGCAGACAACCAGAACTGAAATAAATCAAAGATTTTTCACTGCAGCCTCCATACCGTAAATTCGGTTTTCTCTACTCACGTCAAGTCATGAAGCAAGAAAAACGTTACTACAAGTCGAAAGATCAATTTTTCTGGCTCACTGAAATGTAAATGAATTTGAGGAAAGTGAACGCGCAGTTTAATGAGGTAATTCCGAGCTGATAGGTATAAATGGATGAATCCTACTTCCAAGCGTATGTTTTATGAATAGGATATGATGAACGTGAGCTGTAAGAACGTAAGCATTCATTTGTCGATAGCGACATTTCCGCTTTCATTTGAATAAAAGCCGTAAATTTGATTTAAATTAGGAGAAAGTGTGGCGAAAATCTGTCATAATGTTTGACGATGTCATTATATTTGCATGTTATATTTTCGTTTATGAAGCAGTGAACTTTTCGATTTTAATGAGCTGTTTATTTTCCTTCATTCGAACATGTTTCTCTTCATCATACTCCGGTTCTCCATACAACGTGATATAACAAAAACATTCCTATTTTTAATTTTCTATTTGGCTTCATGTTTCCATTTAAGTTCGCCTCTGTAACTGTAAATAAGATGGAGGACGAAAGCATTCATTTGTAATTATTTGCATAACTCGTGCTTTGAAGTGACGCACACAAGCCTTATAGGTATGTATATATAAAATACCCTTGCGTGGATAAAAAGACGTACGTGTGGGTTTACAGAGAGAAATGGAACCTTGAAACTTGGCAAATATCAGTCTTTTTTTAGTAAAAGATACTCCGAAACGGTATTTGGATAATGTAATCCACGAATATCACGTTACGAAATTGGCTAAAGGCTGTCAGAAATTAAGCAATACTGTAGCCCTTTTCCAGTCTCATTGAATATTTTATTACAGAATTTTATTATGTAGAAAAGTACAGAATATATAAACATTACAGCCACGTGGACGTTTATAGGAATTTTGTTGTATGATAAAAAAATCTGTCTTAAGAAATAATTTTTTTCAACTATTAACATACTGTTAGTTTAAGAGATTAATTTTGTATACATAACGTCTCGCTTAGTTTGACTTTTTACTGCTGTTATTTTTTCTACAGTCACGTCACTACTCAACTGGATAAAATACTTGCAATAACAAAAATTCTGTTGATGTCCTGTCGTGTCAATCGCTTAGTATTTCTCGACAGCAGCGAAATACAGAGCTAAATTGCTTTCACAAAAGGTTTCACAACAGGAGAGACAAGCAAGGACAAGAAACTTCAAAACCGATTATATATTTGATACTTCTCTTTCTACACAGTAACTGTTATAGGTACCTCAATAATGGATATTTTGTTGCTTATTTCTGTATATCAATACTTGAAGAGAAAACTCGAAAGCTGTCAAAAAAATTCCAGCTGTTCTGTTGCCTGCTAAAATGTTGAATCGTTGAATGCCTGGTGGCAGTGGCAAAAGTCGACGATGCAGGTAGTAGTAAAAAAGAAGACTATGCAATAAAATCCGAATTTTTATTTGCATGGATGGTGTAGTATTTTACTTTTCCTCTTTTCCTTCTCCCGTCTCTCTCTCTCTCTCTCTCTTTATATTCGTGGCAATCTGAACCAGCATTTTATCCGAGGAACTGTAGTAAGTCGGTAGAAAGGGTGCCAGCAGCAGTCACACAGGGGGAAAAGTGGTGAAATCCATTTTATATGCAAAAATGCATACACACATTGATTTATTTCAATGTTTCAAAATCTCAAAGGACAAATCACCGAAGCACTTCTCTACGTCTACCGTCTGCGTCTGTATCGCAGTTTTATCCAAGTTGGGAAATTGCTGAAAGGAAAATTGTACGACGTGTGCACGGACATCATACCCCAACATCTTTTTTGAACATTGCTTAAATTTTGTTACATTTTCGACCCAGTCCTGTCTATTCTTGATGATATACATCAAACAGCAATACTTGCAACCTACATTGGTAAAAGAAAAACGATATGCCGTCCCGACATCTAGAATGTGTTTTTGTCTTTCAAAAAAAAACAGTCACAACTCAATGTGATATGTTATCCCTTTCCTCTTGAATATCGCATCATCGATCGCTTATAATTATATATAGGGATGTATCAAATTGTGTAAACTTTTAAAGTGACATAAAAATGGGATTATTTCTAAGCTGGTGCCATTAGGGAGTAAACTAAAATTAGAAAGATTGTTTCACGTTTTGTAGATACATATACGTGTATGCCCCTCTTCCCAAATACAAGCCTCAGACCTTTTATCCAAAAGATTGCCCTACAAAAGTGCCACAACTTTGTTTCTTGTTTCTCGTCAGCATCACCCAGATATACTTGCATGGATGCCACACACAAGGCGAAAAATTTGTTTCCACATGTTTTCATCATCATTGAAAGTAGATCAAAGTAAACAAAAAAGGCATCCAAGAAGAAGAAGAGGTAAACTTCTACTGCTGCTGCTGCTACAGCAGCAGCGGCAGACCGAAAAGAAGGGGCATCATTGTAAATGGTGACGCGCGTTATTTGATGATGCCGTAGTATCAAAGATACACACAAAACACAGACAGACGGACAAAGAAAGAGATAAAGAAAATTATTTTGTACAACTCAGCACGGAAGAAACTTTTTCTTTGTTTAGCTGTCCTACAACTGCCAAAATTTTTTGCACCAGAAATATTTCGAAGCGCGAAGCGGGCAATATACCTAAATCTCTTTCCTATTTTAGCAATGATACTAATATACTTTGCCGTTTTACGGCGGCACACAATTGTCTCTGACTTTCAAGTTGTCTATGGGTAGACACAAACTCACGTTTAAAACTGAGAGCTAGCTGGCACCCTCGTGCCTACATGTTGTATTGAACTTTATTTGTATTCTTACCACATACAAGGGAGCAAGACACAGTGATAAGTTTCTCGAGACCGACAGTGAAAGAAGCCAGGAAACATGCGAAAAGGAAAATCAACAAAAAGGAGTAAGGAGAAGCTAAATGTACTTTTGGAACATACGCGAAAAATTGTAATGTTCACGAAAATCATATAATACTTATAACAAGTAGAAGAGGATCTAGAATCATTAATTCAACCAAAATCTTCACACTTCTATTTGTACATCTAACCACATTTTCATTCCTCATCATACCTACTTTATACGCTGTGCAATGCCTTGGACCAATCCTGTCGAGAGTTTTTAATGCTCTCGCTTTCAAAATATACTGGAAACGTGTAAGCTTCACTTACACTTACAGCATGCATCTATACAAATACTTATACCTATGCACACCTCCCGTTTTGACAGCAACCAAAAACTTTTCATTTCCTCTTTGGAAAAACGTAGCTCGAGTGAAAGAAACGAAGGATGGGGTTTAGTCGAAGTAGGAGAAATGTGACGCTGAAAAAGGGCGAGCGAACAAATAACAAGAGAATAAAAAGAAATCCTTCTATATGCCAACCATGCCACTCGTGTTAACGCATCTGTGAATGTATCCTTCAAGTTTGAACGTAGAAGCTGTCAATGTACATATGATAATGGCATAAAAATCTGACATTGCCAACGGTATAAAGGACTGGTTACACAGCAGAGAGCAGGGAAAAGACATAAGCCATAGAAAGAAGCGTGTAACTATCTGTATTACCCTGTGCGGTGGTGTGATGGTGGTGGAGACGGGAGATATTTATGTGTTTGGGCTTCTTGGTGGATGAGATGCAGTACACACACACGTTCCTCCCCCCCACACACGCATACGCAAGCAAGCACATATGCACGCTCTCACAAAGAGGACGACGACACGCACAATGAGAACGACGCCCTGCTGAAAAAAAATGAGAGACGCAGCTGGAAGAGAAGAGAAAGAAGTGAGGGGCATATACGCACGCCTGCTCAAGCACAACTTCTTGAAAGATACGTACAAACGGAAACAACATTACGCACCGCTGCGGGATGTAGGTTATGTACATAACGAGCATAAAAAAGGATGTAGTTTTTTGCTTCGTTTTAAGCTTTCTCTAACAAAGTTCCCGTTTTACGAACCAAAAACACACGCAGTTACATGAACCGAAGAGACCACGAGAATACTATAATAACGAGGTGTACCAAAAGGGAATAATGATGCCGGTGATGATGCTGCTGCTACTGCTAGTGGTGGTGATGATAACGTAATACTCTTCTGCTTTGCTTTCACTTCAATTTATTTTTCTCTTTGGTATGGCTCGTCTTGTTTTGAAAATACAGATTCCAATTCCAATGAAGCGCTTCGACAGAGAATTTATTAAAATCTTATTTTTGTGTGTAAGTGATTCTCTTATATAAGTTCGCGATGTACTTCGCGGAAGGCGCTGAATAAAAGTAGTCTTTCCAAGAAAGTTGAAGTAGAGTCTGGGTGAAAGTGGTGCGTACATTAAAAAAAAGAGAAAGTTATTTTTTCTTCTCTATAAGCACATCAAAAGGCAATAGCTAGGCTATGCACAAAAGTAGTTTCATGTTCATTGTAAGAAATTGGGGAGTATATATAAGTATGTATGAGCACAGTTTGTTACTTACTTACTGTAATATCCCGGGGCATATACCTGCACAGAAATGATACATACATCTATATGATTCTAGTGGATGTATACCCAGGTTAAACAGCATGTGGTGATATGCGTTCGTTGCGTTTGCCAGACACGTTTACGTTTTTTGTGCGTGTGTGTGATATTTTTCTCCTTTTCTCTGGTGTTCCTCTTATGCTGAACCGTGTACCGGGAGAATTACGAGTGAAAAAGAGGAGACTCGTGCAACAGCTCTAGATGAGCATTTTCTCTGACGCAATACAACACTTTTTTCAGACACACTACCATCGAGGCCACACGCGCTTTCGGAGAAGTTGGATAGTTGCCTCGTTTCGTATCTAGTTTGTGCCTACATTCAAGTCTATTATAACGTACGAGAGGTTCTTCACCTCCGACCTTCATGCGCATAAACAAAAACGCTTAACTGGTAAAGACTTATCAAAGAGAATAATAAAATAAGCCCAAATGTTTGATGCTCGTTGTACACATCGTATACGTGTGCCTCCGCTCTTGTTAAAGGGTTTGCATTGTTAACACTGTGTGTCTTCAGTGCACACGTACCATATTCATTTGCATTTCGTTTTCATTTCTATAAATTAGAAACGACTCGATTCCAGACAACGAGTGCTTTCATTTAAATAAAGAATAAGCGAGCGTTTTGTTTTAACGTCAATTTTGATGAATGAGTCCAACAAAATTCTCCGATTTCAGAGAAACTTTTAAAGCGAAAAGAGAAAGAAAAGGAAAAGAGCCTCGTATGTCTACATGTTACTTGACTGCTTATTGCGCTTCCTTTGCGAGAGCGAGTCTCGCAGAAGATGAATGACGGAGTGACAAAATGAAATAGAAAGTTAAATTGCAAACACGGGAAATGAGATCACCCAAATAAAAATTCTAGTTAATTTTCCAGCGAAGAAGAGCTGTCACGCTTTGTACGTGTTTTATGATTTTTTTGTAGGACGTAAACTGCTTATTACAAGGTTACACGTAAAAGCTCACGTCTGTCGATAAAGCTGCTGCATATAAGCCTTTCTGGTGGATAAAATGCTTCCGATACTACCATCTCGTTGCTTCCAGCAGTGCAAAAATAAAATAAAAAAGACTCCAAAAGGGTAGTCCCGAGTTTGAGCTGGAGCTAGGTACCACACCTGTTTGTTGTACTATGGTCCACGCTTGAAAGGAAGACATGCCCTCATATTTGTAATGCGTATATTGCTGGTAGGGAAAAACGTAGCCTTGAAAAATGAAAAAATATCTGACATTAAAAGAGAAAAAGCATGTTGTTGTCAGTGAGCATTAGACATAATGTGATATACAGAGAGCTATTTTATTACACACATTTTTACGGTGATGATGAATATTAGGAAAAAGGGAGGAACCGCTCTCTCTGCAAAATGGGGGTGCGAGTGAATGAAATTCTTTAATAAATATATTTGCTCATAGCCGTGTGTGGTGTGTGTAGACAAATATGATAAAAAAAGAGCATTTTCCCTACAACGAAACATTACTACTGCCCTATTTTCGACGTTTGTACATTTAGCTGTCCAAATAAATTTATTTTTTCTCCACCGTTGCTCCTTCTCCTTCTGTTGGTGAAACTTATTGGCACGTATTGTCAAATTGCCGTCATAAGCAGTAAGCCATCATGAATGGAAGATAATGGGTTCTGGGGGAAGAAGTGCCATTTTGTTGTCCAAATAATATTATCGTAATGTTATCAACCTGTACAACGACTCTCTTCTCGAAAGGCAGAATGTTGATTTATGTAGAAATATACAGAAAAATTATTTTTTATAGAGCATACCATATGTTTTGTGATGCTATCAGTGCGAGAAAATATAACATTGCGTGATTGCGTGAATATAAGTTTGGGTCGCTTCCGCCTCTGTGTATTGTATATGTAAGTAGCAGGACAACAGAAGCAATGTTTAACTTTCTCTTTCTGCGACGGCCTTTTACAATAGTTTTAGGGACAATTGTGCTGGAAATAGAAAGAAAGGTTAAAACTTCTGTACTGTGTGGGATGATTCTGTGTCAAAATGATGAAACTGATAGTATGATATAGCAGTGCTTTTCTGTTAAGTTTACGTCGGTAAGGATTTTTGTAGTTTTTTTTATGATTTTGTACATTTGTGTGCATAGGAAGCTTTTTTTCATGCACACATAATTTTGCATCTTTAACTTTTTTTATATTTTTATAGACAGCATTGCTCCCGCACAGAGACAAACAGGAAGGAATAAAATTCTTTTAGTATACCACTGATGCTCTTCTGCTCCAGTTTCTTCTGGCAGAGAAAAGAAATGTATACGATTATATCTATAGTTCCATGTAAAAGTACGACACTGAAAAGGCTCATGCGTTTTATTCCCGATTCGTCGACAGCAGTGAAAGTGGGTCAAACCGTAGGCTAGGCCAAACGCCATGCAGGCACCGCTACTATACTTTGCCTTCGTTGGAGATGTTGAATCTTGTGCCTTCCACATGCATGTGTGGAGCTCACATATAGAAGCAGATTGGGATGGATGTCTACATAAAAAGGGATAACATTCTTTCAGAGGTA
The DNA here is from genome assembly GCA_027744055.1 of Callyntrura sp. NNG-2020. Taxonomy (NCBI): domain Eukaryota; kingdom Metazoa; phylum Arthropoda; class Collembola; order Entomobryomorpha; family Paronellidae; genus Callyntrura; species Callyntrura sp. NNG-2020. The sequence goes on along the minus strand of JAHZNE010004712.1, from coordinate 15,962 downwards.
TTTTCTGTATGTTCGTAATAACTTGGAAGCAGTTGATATATTGTGGGACGAGGGTATTAGGAAAAGGAGAAAAAAAATCAGTGAAAGGAATTTTCATATTACTGTAAATAGACAGTTAGTTAGAGGCTAGATTATTGTACTCATTTTGCAGCAGGCCTGTGTAGGGTGCAGCTTGCCTAATTACATGAAATGTACAACTGCATATCTACCAGAGCAGGACAGACCGCGCAAAAAATGGAACTCGGCGGTGACATACATTTATATGTGCTGACTGCATAATAAATGATGATATGTTTGAACCAGTTTGTTACTAATATAGCAATTTTGCTAAATAGATATTAGTTGAGTGGTAATTTAAGGACTCTGTTATGTTTATGTTAATCATAGTGATTTGTTGTGCTTTCAATTCAGCATTGCTCTGAAGACTGATACTAATAAAAATTGTCAAAGGGTATTAAACTAGATGATATTTGCCAACACTGAGTCTTCTGCGTTTCCTCTAAACATTTCGTTTTCTTTGCTACAAAAGGTTGTGTTTTATTGCAAAATTTTGTTGCAGAATATCCAATATTTAAAAACGTTAAAATGTAATCTGACCACCGATATTGTAAATAGCTATAAAGTTTTAAAATAATTATATTTTCAAATTCTCGTTTTTGGTATTCACTTCACTTAAAAATATGTTTGGCATTGAAAGAAGAAAGAAATTCACTGAAGTTATTATGCTGCATAACAAGCTTTTATATATAAGATACTATACGTGTCTCACGACTTTAATTGTAACGTTTTACTATAAAACACATACTGCTCGACTACCAATTTTGAACCGCACCTCTTGTTTCTTTACCAAGATGCTACACACACCGGATGAATTACAAAATGCACGTGGAGCAAGTGGTTAAAAGAAAGTCTTCTTAAACTTCAAATAATTTTTAACCGTTCCTTCCTTGTGACTTCAAATTTGTATTGTTATGACAAGGCTAGCACAAAATCTCCAATACACCTTACTTTCCCCCAAGTCAGGCAATTATTTTAAAGATTAAATGGGCCTGAAAATATTTACAAACATATGTTTACTCTGATTTTATCATTTTAACTGTTTATTCTGCAGTACTAAGCTGCTTTGAGTGGAACATATACTTTGTAAAAGCATATATAATAGTTTGCCTCCGAGGTCCTTGGTTTGAGCAGGAAAAGCATAAATAATGTGTGTCTATTCGTCCTCGACCAACTTAAAACCAATAAAAAAGGATTTGCCATGAAATACTACTACAAACTAGAGTGCATCCATGCAGCAGAATTCTTCAGGCATATTTGTAAAGAAAAAATTGTGCATTTTTTGTCTAAACATCATAGCGTGTTGAAATGTAACAACCCTTTAACTTTCTAAGTTTTGGTTGCAACATACATGGGAATTATTTTTAGAAAAAATATAATCAAATATGATTAAAGAAAGCATGTTTTCCCCGTTTATTTTACTTAAATATTTCCTTTGTTATTGAAGTTTTCAAAATAGCAGCTGACAATTGGGAAAAAGTCAGTTTCTTTCACTATTTGTTGCTATTACCGTGAAGTTATATTTTAAGCCTCTATGCTTCAGCTAATTTATGTATGCCAAAAGCCAGCTGGCAAAATCGTAAGCTGGTATGAAGGTATAAAACATGTAGTAACTTTTACCAATGGTGCCAATTGCTGAGAGAAATTCTATTTTCAGCCTTACAACAACCTCACCAAAACTTACCACAACCGGCGAATCTGAAACAGAAAAAGATGACAAGACGGTAACAGCAAGACGTGCAGCAGCAGCTTTCTCCCTTCTTATTCTCTCTTTCTCCCCCTCTACTTCTACATACACTCCGGACCGGCCCTGTAGTGGTAAGTCAATGATGAGCACTTCTCTATTTTCCCAAATTTACGCGTGTACAACATCAGCCAAGAAAAAGAAGATATTGCATTTTTTTCCTCTTTAACTTCCACTTAGGCATTCTCTCCCCATTTTCCTTTCATTTCAATTTATAGCAAGACTCGGGTAAAAGAAGGAGAAGAAGAAGCTTTCTTACTGTGATACTCTTTCGTTTTTGTACAGATGATTCCCTGGTAATGAAGCCAAATGAAATGAGACAAAGGGAAAAGCCACCTTCTAAAGCTTTTAACACTAATACCTTGTTTGCGTTGGCAAGCGTCTTTACCATGTACAAGGTAAAATTCACAAAATCCTCGCGAGACCAAAGAAACCCACTATAAGGGGAAAAATTCACAACAAGAAAACTGTTGTATTTTACAATGTAACATTAATGGTCTAATGCGTTCTCTGTCAAGGCAGAGTTGTTGTAGGAAAGAAAATGTACATGCTAACGTATGCATGCATCTACTTTCCCACTCCGTGATAAACCAAAAAGATAAGCAGCAAAAGCTCGATCCCGCTTTTAAAGATTTTCTCAGAGATGGATGCCGGTGTCACGTATGTATGTGTTACATTTGCTTCATTTTTTGCCCGTATAAAAGGAAAGAAAAATAGAATAAATAGCAAGGAACACGTAGGCCTCGCAATTTGAAAGGTACATTATTGCATTCCATGCATGTAAAATGTTGTATTGGGATGTAAGCAATAACCATAATATTAGAACCGAGTAGTTGTAAGAGTATCACATGAAGTAGCATGTATATAAAACAGTAGAATTTACCACGTACGTACATGCACATTTCTTTGGTTGTTGGCATGCAGTTTCCGTATTTTCGGGCACTTTTTTGTAAAAATTATATCGTGTATAAAATAATCTTTTGGGGTTTTGTGACTCCAAAAAGTTTTCGGTTTATTCACACTACATTATTATTTACTACAACCACAATTACAAGCAACTACAGACCAATATTATCATCGTCCTCCTTGTCGTCGTTGCGAACTAGTGGGACGAAACGAGAGGAGAAGTGGAGTAAGAAGCAGAATTCAACGTGGAAAATGGGAAAAGCGGAATGCTGTGAGAGGAGAAATAAAGGCGACGTTATAAAAGTATAAGAATATTCGAATGGAAAGGGGAAAAAAGAAGAAAATTATTCTCGCATCTTCCATTCCGTCTTCAAAGAAACTTCAAGGGAGAACCAATCCTTTGAATTAAACATGATTGTTGTTTGGTTAGTCGTGGTACATTTTATGAGAATGAAAATATTTTGGTGGAGATGTGATATGTACGCTTTCGCTTTTCTCGTGTGCCGTAGTTTAGTTCAGTTTTTTTTGTGGCTGGTACTCCGCGTTGTGACTTTAACTTACTTTCAATTCCAAACACCAGCCACCATCACTTTAAAGTACCACCGCAAGAATCCTGTACACTTTTGCTAGTAGAGCTATTACTGTATACATCCATTCTACTATGTACCCAAACTGTCTGTCTTCGTCATGTCATTAATTTTACAAAAGTTATCGCGTGATGCGAATGTAATTTTGGGCGCTTTTCTTCCCGCATGCTATCTTAATGTCCATTAATAAAGTGTCAGTCGTAAGTAAGTCGCGTTTCCACTTAGCTGTTTGGTGTAAAGTAAGGCCAAAATAGAGCAGACCATAAGACCGTGGAAAAATGAGTATTTCTTCGGTCGTTTTCTCCTGATGCAGTATAGCTAGTTTAAAAAAGTGTGAGACTGCATGTTATTGTTCTTTATCACTTTCTAACAAGTTTATTTCGCAATTTTTTCGTGACCCTAATGTTTTTAAAAAAAACATTTGCTCGCATGCTGAACCTGGCAATAAACTACACTGTGTGTACATAATGGAGAGGATGCAGTATAACAGTAATTAAAATACACAAGCTTTGGGACAACGTTTCTGTTGATGAACAGTTTCTTTTTTCTCTTCAAGGCCAAAATGCTATGTGTGTACACCTGTTTGTTGACAATTGTACTATAAAAGAGGTGAATCTACTTTGACAGATTCTACAGCAAGTCTAAAAAAATCCAGTGTAATAAAAGATGCTCCAAAAACGTTTAATTGTGTAAAATTAGTTTTGTATAAACTGTTAACACACCCACTACCTACGCGCTGTGACATTTAAAATTCTAAATTGCTTTGTCTTAAAGAAATATAACTTGTGCATATATACATACACATAAATATATAGTGTAGATTACGTATGGTAAACAGGGCTTAAGCCTATGCAGATTACGAAAGATTGAAGAGAATAAGTATGCAACTTTTGCGGACGAATAATAACCGAGGTGAGTCTGTAAACTTTTTGGGCAACAACGTCAACTTATACCTGGCTTTAGAGAAAAGTTTATATTTTCCAAGTTAGAAATGTTTAGAAGTCTCATGTTTTGTCAAGCTCTGATTCCTGTGTACAATTCACAAAAATCGATAGTACTCCGAATGGCTTTGCTCACAACATAGCTCAGCTAGTAGACTGTTAGAAATTATTCAGAATTAATATCATTATTACATATTATTCTCAAGTTTGTGTACAAGCTTCCTGCATACTTTATACACTTACGCTTTAATTAGTCATTTATTGCTGCATTGAAGTAAATTACAACTAAAGTGAGCACACACACACAATGAAAGTTTTGGCAGTGATGAAATTGGAGACGACAGATCTGACAATAGTGTGGAGACGGTATACTTTCTTTCTGTTACGTTGAGAAACAAAAGCTACAACGTAAGCAGATGCCAAGTCGTATATCGTAAAAAGTTTGAAAAACAGTATCTTTACGTTATAGAAATTTGTAACCTCAAATGTGTGTCGTAATAACGTATTCGTTATACCAACAGAATCCCTATATGCGTCTGCCATAAACATGCTTTCATACGTACGGATCATTGCAGTTGTCATTGCCAGCATTGAAATTTCCTCTCGGCTTGTATTACAGAGCTAACAACCATCGTTTGTTCATCGTATAAAAAAAGCATATATTATAACTCTTTCGTTGTATACATTTCTCGTAAATTCACAAAAAAACTCACTCAGCACGAAAATGCTTAGCATAGTACATGAACATGCTTTAGCTTATAAACTTTTAGTTATGTTATAATGATATGAAATGCCCATGAGTATATGTACATGTGCAGTTGAGTAATCATGAACAGTGAAAACGACATGATGGCGTCATATTATCAATATTTTATAAAAGAGGCAACAGGAAACGCCACCCCAAAACTTTCGACAGAGATGAAGCCAAGAAAGGACCGCTTTTACTCGTTCAGCTCCAGCTGGTCGACATCAAAATGAATGCAAAAGGGCAATCCCACATCATGGCAACCTTGGCGGAAATTACTAACTCTACCACTATTCACTATACATCGCAAACTCAAACCGTCAACCGATGTGAAAATGGGGATCTATACAATACATACATCAATGCCATACATTATGTTTGTATATAAATGGAGTGAGCGTTTCAGAGGAAAATTCTATTCACTTGCAGACGTACTTAAAATGACGTGACGAGAGAAGAGTGGGAAAACGTGAAGATGGTAGGGCGATTATATGCTCTTAAGAAAATTATGTGCATTCTTACGAGTCCGCCAAACTGACACACAATCAACACAGATGATAAGAAGCAGATGTGCGCCACGTCGACCATTCTGAAAATAGGTAGTCCTTCTTGGAGCCATCCCTCGTTGTTCCTATTAACGCGACTATTGTTTAGAGACACGAACGCGCTGATGTTAATCGTAATGGTGAAAGGTATAGTTCAAATATGTACGGGGAAAGTTTTCCGAATAAGTGACTATAGCTTGGCAAAGTTTCCTTGAGCTCTCCCCTTATTATTTGTATTTACCCGTTCCACAGAAATGGGCGTATGATTTCACTTCGCTAATCATATAAAGCGCACATGTAGTACCTACGTGCTCATTGTTAAAGGGCGCGTCGTCATTTCTAATTAATTTCTCAACTACCTCCCTTTCTTTTGATGTGTGTGCTCGGCAGAAATTTTCTCCGCTTTGATATCATTATTGACGGGAATTGTGTGTAGTTTAATTAATATAATTTGTAGCTCATGAATATCCGTGTTGATTATTTCGATTCCCGAGATTCCCCACCAACAGTTTACTTGTTCTAAAAATACACTCTCTGGTACAAAGCCATCATCATGTAATCGTCTCTCAGCGGGCCCGTGGACCGAGCTTAATGATAGAGGAAAATTTTGTAATTGGCAGAACATCTTTGTCTGTGTTCAATAATACCATTATACTCGAGAAGGCGAGAGTCATACAGTGGCTAATTGGATCTCATTCTTTATCAAGCTCTCTTCTGTATCCATTTGTGTACGCGAAAATCAAGCAATTTGTTTGTTATTTGTAAATACACCCGGGAACATCCTTAAGAGAGGATAGGTAATAATAAGAGAAAGCACATATCTATTCATCAGTATATATACCATTCATGACGGGGTAATAACGAGAAACTGTAAGAATAAAAGGAATAGAAGTGCAGACGTTTTTCTGAGAAGCGGGTATGACCTTTTGAGAATCATGACAGCAGTCAAGAGAGCGAACTTGACAAAAAAAGTATAAATCGAAAAAAGTACAAAGTAAAAATGTTTCTTTTTACACATACCCACTTTCAATCAAATAAACAACTAGTTAAAGGAGTCTCTATCTTATAAAACTGTGACCTCTGGTATTAAACCGTTGCTGGATGTACCCCTTGCATATACGTTGAAATTCAATATATCTCTACCTTTCTACAGCAAATAATTATAAAAAAAAGTAATGCCGCTAAAAGAAGCGAATACTTTAGCATTTGACATTTAGGGAGATATTTATAGAGGATGCTGCTGTGAAATTAAATATGTATGCCTACCAAAATTGTACGTCGGAGAGTAAAAAAATAAAAGCTGACGAGTGTTTCATGTGCTGAAGGTTGAAAAACCTTGTTGGTTGTTTTGAAGTCAAATTACATGTTACATTTCATAACAAAAAAGGCGTAATAATATCAGCAAGGAACATTTTTTCTTTTCTTTTTGCAACGACGCTGGTTGTATGACGTATGCACAAATGTAAAATCAAAACGACTTTTCTCTCGTCTCCTGTCTCTAAATGTGATTTGCTTGAAATGATGTATACCATGTCTTTCATGTGAATTCTCTTGATACCTAACCAATTTGGCATTTCCAGCAAATTATTTTGTATGTCAGAAAAATCTGAAGGATTCCCGAGAGACTGTTAAATTATTTTGAATCTACACTAGCTACTATTGCTAGCCTAAGGTTATATATTTTGTATTTACTACTATAACGTAACACAGTTTAGCCATATCGAAGTCAAAACTCTGATGAAATCAAGAGCCTGGTAACATTTCACTTGCAGCAACGCAGAGAGCGTATTAGTTGATTTCTCAGAACTGAAAAAAATGAAACAAGCAGGATAACTATGAAACCTCAGCGCCCCTATTGCTCGGAAGTCTAAAAAATGTAAGGATACTTTTGGCACGTGGTGGCAGTATCCAATCCACTAAATTCTGCTCTTGACATTTCCCGACAATTCATTTTTTTCTGGGTGGCCTGCCGTATTCTTCTTTCCTATTCAACTAGTGAGTGGTAGTGATACCTTTGAATAGATGACTGAAAAATTGAAAGACAGCAAACCGAGATCTACTGCCACTTGGACTTCTATCCATCCGAATTTGAGAAACTTGACTTGGTTTACTTTTCCACCGCAGTGCACAATGCCGAAGTTTATTTTATAGGTCACAGCTTGCCATTCTACTCCTTTCCCTTTTGTGTACACACACTTGCACAGTAAAACGTGTGACGAATTAAAACATTTTCTTCATTCAAACCCTGCCATATATCGAAGTACACCATGGGTAATAAAGGGTCTTATGTGTGTGCTACTTTTCGAGTCCACTGTGGAAAGAAATCCTTCAAGTGCTTGGCTTAAAACCCCAAAAGCAACACAACGACGTGGCGTGGATTGCGTACCCGCATTTATCTAGCCTATTGCTTCCACCATGGCTTGTCCAATCATCGGTTGATTCATGTCCACATTAGTGATTTTCCCATCCAAACCGTGTTCGCCGTATACCTATACATTTCTTCCTTTCGACTACCAAATTTCTTACGGTATCCCACACAACTCTTTCCCGCCTTCACTTTATTTTTCTGTCAACTTTTCCCTTGCCTTCCAATTTTTTCTCTCGCAAAACATAAGGCAAAGGAAGGAATGTGTCTGTCTGTCTGCCTGGTTATACTAGTATCGTACAATATAGTTTTGGCGTAGTTTTTATATCACACACACACAGTATAGTTTAAAATTGTTATGGCTGAGGATTGTGAAGTTTTTTCGGTTTATAAAGTGCATTTGAGCTTCTCGGCAATTTTCAAACGAACACGAGAAGGGCAAAGGGAGGAAATCGAACACTTAAGGAAGGACCGAGTAGCAATAGTATAGAGAGAGAGAGAGAGAGAGAAAGATCAGAAAATCCCTTAAGTACAAGGTCGTTTCAGCATGAACACATTGTAGCGTAATACCCAGTGCTGAGAGCTGATGCTCATTGCTCATTTATGACCGGTGGAAACGATCCTTCGTTCGTCCTCTCTACCTCTCGTAGATGTAGGCATGTAGAAAAAGTAGAAGATTCAAAAGTGTGGTAAAGTGCTAATAGCATTTACAAGTACATACAAAACCCATAATATAGTAATTGTACAAGTGCACAAAGTCCAAAGTGCCAAAAACTATTTCCCCTGTTGTTGTTGTTGTTGTTGTTGTAGAAGAAGAAGAAAAGTTTTTCGTCTTGGTGCCGTGTAAGTATGTTTAGGTATTGTAATAATATATCTTTGTACTTTTTGTATAGTACACCACACACATTGACGACGTTTACACAGATGAAACACATGCATTTCCTTTTTTCCTCTCTCCCTCTCCCTTCGTTAGTTTTTCAATGTTATTTTGACCTTCTCTCTTTCTTTTGCCTTGACACTTGACGTTCAAAAGTAAGCTTTTGTAATCAGCTCAATAGCGTTTTAAAATGTTGGATGTTTTGCTAACGGCGTAGTGCACCCTTCTCTTTTTTATTTGCCATCTTAGGTAAAAGAAAGTTAGAAATGGAATATTACACACTCAACTTTCTTCTTGTCATTATCCAAATTTTAACTGATGTGCATTACAGGGACGGAAAGGAGTACAGTATACCTGTGTAAGGTGTATAACGAATCGAACAACCTTCCTTTTATATAATTTCCAACATTACGAACCACCAGGCATAATATTTTGTCTGCCTAAAGTGTCGTTTCTTAATCTTTAGAGAGTAGTATGATAGAAAGGTCAGCCTTATTGTTTTATTTTTAACCTGAAACAAGGTATAGCCATTCTTTGTCCTCGGATCTTTTCATGGCTGCTACTTTTATCGTACCTTACAAAGCCCACAAAGGGTGTGTACTTGGGTTATATCCTTTCTTATACGTCGTTGAACAAAATGATAGGCATATTATTATCTCTGCATCCCTATGAATTTTCAATTGATAAACAAAGGCAGGTGATTTACTATAGGGGAAAATGGAAAATGTCCCTTCTAGAATCAGGTTGGGCTTCCTTTTGGGTCTGGAGACAAACTGGCTCAAAGACATGTCATATTTATCAGCCTTTTCTGATGCGGATATTAAAGGTTTGCCGACTATAATAATAGGAGAACAGAGAGTATACGACATCTCTTTTTCCTCCCAGGTATAGCTATATTGCTTCCGTAATAATGCATAAGACACAAAATCGTTGTGTTATCTGGAACGCTGTGCTACTATCTCTTGATGACTTTCCTAGTATATTAGACCGGATATAAAAAGTGGGATGCAGGGAGATGTTTGATAATAGACATTATAATAGTATCACTTTTACTAGGAGCGGTGGTATGGTTGGTTTCTGTGTCTATCACCACTAAACAATGTCCTTTCTGCTGCTGCTCTGCTGATGTGGTGGTGGTAACATGGTTGAGTTACCGTATACCATCAACTGTTTCTTTCTCGACGTGGGTATGGTACCTACTTTCTCCAAACTTGTAAAAATGGGCAATGTATAAAAGGCCGTTTGAATCCCAACACGGTCTCCAGTCTTCTCTTCAAGCGAAGCCAGCCTAGTTTCCAGATTCTAGCTGCAGCAGCTGAGGAAAGTGGAACTTGCTCATCTTGGCCACTCTCATACACGTATACAGTCTAACAAGCAAACCAACTTTTTTGACGATGTACTAGAGACAGTCTGAACATATATATGTAATTATATACTTACAACATTTAGATATACACATTCGTATATTCAAACTCAGATACAAGTACACTGATAAACTGTACTCATAGCATTTTTGTACGGAAACTTTTATATCGTTACACTTTACCAACCAAAATAGAAAGTTGGTAATTGGTAGATACATTAAATACATCCTGTATATCTCTGCTTTCTACTTTCACTCTGCACAACACTGAAAAGTAGTAGTGAAAGCGGCAGTAAGCAAAAAGGCTTTCTCCAACCAACTTGGAATCTAGTCCACATTTTTACTTCTCTCCGACGAGTCGATCGAGGCCAGCCCGTACCGTGTAGACAAGTCAAATACGAGTAAGTTTACGACAGCATCCAGACAAAACATAGGATACTTGTAGGAAAGAGAAAGTCGCTTTTCCTTTTCCCTTCTAGTACCAACCAGTCAGTCATCAGCGTAGCATATAAGATTCTTTCTTCGTAGTCTTTGTACACTTTTTCCACTGGTACATAACTGGGAATTCGTCAGCTGATATTTCTCACAAAGTGTGCGCTCAACATCGGAAACCAATATAATACTTGCTCGTGCAACAATTTATCTTTATCTACAAATTTTTCAGCTTTACGTTCCTTGTAAATCTCACGAAGAGACAGAGTGAATATTTCTTGCATATTCTTCAGTTTCTCCTTCTTCTAGAGGCGGTAGTAGCAGAAATACTATAGGTATTCTTATTTTATCAGATCATTATGATAAGTGTTGTAGTTTCAAAGGTTTCCTATTTTATGTGAGTCGTGGAGTCGTGTCACGGAAAGATGTTATCCCCCATATATTTCATGTAAACGAAGCCCAGCATGAGTGATTAAGAAAAACGCTGCTGCACAACAGCACAAAATACGGTTTCGAGGAATTTCTGCCTTTCTTGCATTTAACAACTTGGCCTACTTGTGTCGCACACAAGTTTTTTTCTTCAAACTTGTAATTATTCAACCAATTATTAACTTTAAGTAGCGAAGAAAATCTGCCTATAGGTTGCATAATTAAATTTGATACACTTACCTCCCAGGCGCAGGCAGACTCCTCCTTCCCCACTGTAAATAGTGCGGCAGGGTGGGCACACATAAAGTTTTAAATGATTTGTCGACTTGCCGCCGCACTCGGGATTTTTATTCTTGTAATAAGAAGTAAAAAGTTGAAAATCGTTAGCGTCGAAAAGGGAGTTATGTTTCATGTATAGTAAATGATGTGGATAAAATAAAAGAGAAAATTACACAGTTTCTGGAACATCAAAGACGTTGAGGGATATTAATGAAAAAGAAAAGTTTAGGAAAGGTTGAGTGTTTCTAGTTTGATTAGCTTGAAAAATAGTTTTTCTTCGGCGAGATCTATTAACAATTTACCGATTACAGAAAAGATGTAAAAAGGGAAAGATGTACGGTATGAGAGAGAAAAAGTTTAGAAAAGAAGTTTTAAAGAAATACAATTGAAACATTTAAAGTTGCGTGACTCGGCACTAATTACACGTGAATTTCGTGTGCTCCTTTTGCTAGCTAAAGTGTAGGTCGAAATCTTGTAGAGGTATTCGTTCATCACGCACACATGGGAATCGTGAGATAAAATTATTCTAAATTACTATTAAATCTCTGCCAATAGAAACAATGGCATCTGCTCTTAACCGCGGTGGAGGAGGACTCGCAAACGTGGGCACCAACACTACTACACTGAGCGCGGAAGACGGGATTATTGCATTGGTTACTCCGAACAAACCGTTTAAAATTGTGGATGCTCAACGAGATCTTCGTATGGGATTAACGGCAGGAAGCCTAGATGAACTGGAAGATCGAGCCAAGACCAAATTTCAGATTCCAGTAAGCGAGCATATTCGCATTGTGTTGGAAACTGATGGGACAGAGATTGATGATAACGACTACTTTGACACACTGGATCCTGATACGTCCCTCATGATCCTATGCGAGGACGAGCGCTGGACTCCGTACAAATCCAACTTTGTGTAAGTTGTTCGTTTTTTATTTCGTCAAAATATTTCTGAGCTGTATAGCTGATAGTGGTAGCATACTCACAAAATATTGATGGAAGGCATCCATTATGTGCTCTTGGTTGAATAACCGATACAGCCGATAACAGAAGATGGACAATAATCCCCATAGCTTGTGGACATTCTTGGGACCACAAAAAAATCATATAGAATAGAATGCATTTTTTATAAAATTACATTTATGAACAACATATTTATCAAATACGAGCATGATACGCAGTGATATAGTTACATATTTTAGTGAGTACACTTGAATAAAGTTTAAATGCGGCTATGCACCGCTGAGCTAACAAAGGGAACGCTTATTATTGTTATGTAAAATAACGAGCACTCAAACCCAAATTTCTTTGATGTAGAGTATCGTTTTAAGCGCATATCGATTATTCCCTTTTTCAACATTTTCATATCCTGCAGCGCCACTTGTTAGGATTGGATTAAGTTCCCATACATCGCTTTGTAATAACATGATCCCTGATCCTTTCGTTCGGTTTGTATCACGTTACACACGAAATGGTATGCCTGATTTGCGTGACTTCCTCTCATTGTACAGGCTTAATGCCAGTGAAAGCAGAGTCTAAAGCTGTTGTTACAAGGTGCTGGAAAAAGTGGTCCATTTTGACCTCCTACTACACCATATTGAAACATAGGCTTTTGTTCCAAAGTAGGGTAAAATTTGTATTGACAAACGACCTAACATTAAACTGATCGATACAAACTTTTTGCGTCACAGTAATAACGATCAATTTAAAAAGTCAAAGGTTATTTTACGAAAGACGGGAGGCATGTTTGTCTTGCCAGCCTTCGTGAGCTCCTTTTTAAACTATTACGTATTTTTTTCTAAATAACATATATCATACATCCTTATTAGTAAGTTATTTATTATTTTGCACTTGGTCCGAGTGTGAAAGTATGATATAATGGTACTATGATGACCTGAGCTATCGGAACAGGGGGACACGGGGAAATAATCATATTTTTACTTTTACCCTTCCCCTTTTATGCTTCTTTGGGTGGATTTGTTCCCCTCGTTCCCTTGTTCCGACAGCTATGGCTATGACAGAACAAAACGTAGAAATATAGTAGTTCCGTCGAACATCTACCATAAAACAAACAAATAAAAAACAATATTAAACTTGGAGCACATCTTAAAGTTTGTTATAGAGTCACTCTGTACCTGAACGTTCGACTGATCTTAACATACGACATACTACATCTAGCAAATTCTAAAAGTCAAAATCTCAAAACGGTGAAAGTACTAGTATGTCTGTTGAGACAGATTGAATATCTGCGATTTGATGCATCCAAAGTCTCCCTCGATATAAGCGCTTGTTTATTACATGAATTTAGGCATGTCCAGGTACTTGCTATTCAGCTATAAACAGAAATTTAAAAAAACGTCCAACATCTGTAAGAAATGACATTTTTCTAACTTGTCATTCAGGCGACATGTGACCACATAGAAATAATATTAGCTTTTCCAATACAATAGAAAAGTTTATTGCACGCAAATACTTGCACCTCCCCCTCCTATGAAGAAGGGAGAAGAGCAGTAATGTTCTCGTAGAGCTTCTTCAAGTACACACATTTTTGCATGTATATCTTAGGTTTTACTTACATCTCGTCCTCCACATCGATTTTCCCTTGACATCCCTACCCTTATCCTTATGTAATGTTCCCCAAAGTGCTTTATAAACATCACGTCATTTATTTTGTAGAAGTGAGAAACGAAGGAAGTTGTCCATTTGTACAAACACTTTTTCATTCCTTTTTTACGTTAGTTCGTTGGCCGCAAACTTTTTTCATTTTATTCCACACGTCACAACCACAAGAATAGGTAGTTAGTTATGCTGCATGGTGGAGTAAAAAAGATTGAGGATAAGCATATGCACTCATGTGTAACAATAAAACCATACGTTTTGCAAGTAAGACGACTACGGCCGTATCTAGGTTATTCTACATATCTTTATCATTCCGTCACTTTTCTCTTTTTCCTTTTCCTTTCCATATTAGTTTGGGTCTGGCTGTGGAAACGGATGAGAAAGGGTCAGCCAGCACTCCGGGCTCTCCTGTGGAAGAGCTCGTTTGGAGACTTCATCAAGATCTCTCATTTTTCCCTTGGCTAACCCCGAAAGAGCTCGAGACGATCGCGCAAATGGACAAGGAAGAGATGAAAAAAGTCGTTCCCGACGTGAGGTTCCTCGAGTTTCTCCAGGATCTCAGTGAGAAATATCTGCAGGAGAAGGAAAAACACGGAGGAGTGGTTGGAGGTGAGACCATGTTGGCAAGTTCCAGCAGTAGTGGAGGAAGCACTGGCAGCAACAGCAGTATGGCCAGTAATGGGGACACCGGTGGGGTGGGAGGAAAACCACCCAATGGGACGACTATTCTTCATGATCCCATTAAACTCATACGCATGTATTCCAAGTCTAAGCATTTTCAACACAACCATTATGAGCATCCATCTCAACAATCTCAACGAGCTAATTAAGGACTGTGGAGCGCTAGGTGAGCGGCAATGAAAAAAAGCGTAAATTCTTATTTAAAAATTTGGACCGTCTACACATACACACTCGTTTTAAACATACAAAATACTTGAATACACTCGTAATATGACTACGTCATAAAATATGGATAGGCAATAACAGTAACTTCTTCACAACACATAATTTTAAATTGCTATGCATAAAATTACATAGGTATAGCGGGTAGCAACTTTATGATTAAATTAACGATGTGGTGGCGTAAATGTAACGTACATATTGTAATGTCTTCGTGTCATGTTGCATCGAAATCAACAAAACAAAGCTATTTCTCGAGTAATACATACCGGGAAAATGCTTCATCTTACCTACCGCTACCATACAAAAAGCGTTCTATAAAGTTTTTGTCAATTTTACCATTCGATTAGTACACATTTCTCGTGGCAGGATACACAGAATATTTTTAACGAAAATGGTAGAAAGTTGGAAAGAATGAGAACTGATTTCGTTCATTTCATAATAGGCCCTATCACGAAGATGAAGGTGACGATGATGATGGGCTATTCAAGTGTCATGCTACCATTTTATTTTGAATTACTTAAATTTATGGGGCTAATAAACGTAAAAGGGCTAAACCAGCGATTTGGGAGCATATGACTTCGAAAATTGTTCTAATTTTCCACCGTTGGGAGCTGTAGAGGTATGTATATTAATAAGATGTATATAACAATGGGAATGTATGCATAGAGGTGGTATGCAAAATCCTCCGTCGCATCCTAATAACGTCGACGAGAAGTCCTGAAATATGAAAATTCAAAATGAAAACGTGTTATCCTTGCTTTCGATCTCTTCGATGGGTACTTTGAGATTATATGGAAGAGGATATAGAAACACCGTGCCAAATACGACCACACACGCGTACATTTGTTGTATGTTGGAAAACATCTAACTCGCTCACGTTTTGTGCCGCTGTTGTCGACGACGTCGTATATAACAAAAAAAAGCTTTTTCGGATAAAAGATAAAGCAGGAGAATAAAATTCATTTAATTTCCTGTTAAAATGGTGAATGCGGAACAAGGCCAAATAAGTGATAAGAAACCCAATATGTTCAAAAATCGCAAAAATTAATAGGGTCTACCAAATCTCCTGTATCGATATACGATTATATAGAAGTAACAGCCTGAGAATATACCGCCCCAATTTAAGCCTTTAAATTGTGTGCGTAAGGCGCCCGAAAATTTGTATTTAAATGG